>BHFT01032788.1:0-28041 GCA_004320025.1 Laticauda laticaudata | reverse complement strand
ATTAGTTTCACCTTTTAAGTTGCATTACTAAAATAAATGAACTTTTGCACGATATTCTAATTTTTCAAGTTTCACCTATACCACCAGCTATTGATTCTTTTAACTGGACAGGCATGGATCTTAAAATACAGTACTTTTAATTTGGTTGACAAACCAGATACTTGTGGACATCAATGTGTTCATAGGCATTCCCCTTAGTAGCAGCTATCTATCCCACCTGACTTAATTTTTCAAATGACTTTTTAACTGGAAAAGGAAGCAAAGGGAGGTAAGTATGCTGCAAAGCAAAGCATTATTTTCAAGTGCCGTATTTATTTCTGCATGTGTCTCCTGACCCCCATGTAAGATCCACAAGCAAATGGTGAGCAATTGCAGCTCATTTTGAGGTTTGAAACTGTGATTCTACCTGCGTAGAAATAACACAATGGTAAGATGGATTTGTGGAAAGCAGACTGAATAGCTGGAAAGTTTGATGGCTGGCTTTTTATGATACAGTAGCCTAGTCCACTGTGGCAGCCATTTATAATGGGAAAATTCTTCCCCTGGCACTCATTTTTGAAAATGGCTCTAACATTTCCAAAGGTTCCCACTGAAACAAATGTCTTAAGGTATCAAGCTAAATGCAAAGGGTCCTTTTCACTCTCTGAGCCTTCCTCCCCAAAGAAGAAAGGTTCGGGTTCTGATAACAGCTCTGTTCAGGTAACAGAGATTTCAGCCTCTGATGTCGGTGGCTACAGGGATTTTTGACTCCCACTTAGCCCTGAAGTTTCTCAATCATCTCACAGAACAGCACTGCAAAGACAAAGGGACTGACCACCCCACTGATGTGGCAAACAGGGCCTAGTCACTCAGGATAAAGAAATAGTGGATTCAGGATTACTGAAGGAGAGGAAAATGGACCATGGCAAACCTAAAGTAGAGGGTACAAGAACACCAATCCAGCAGCCTCTGTGAATCCAGTTATTGGACTTGTTAATGGGTATCATCCTTGCCAACTCAGTCAATGGGCTCTTCACATCCCTTGAACTCAGACAACCTCACCTGATGTTCTACTTCTTCTTGGTTTACTGGTTCCCCCAGTGAAACATGCCTGCTTCCAGACAGCCAACACACTACCTGTGAATCTCACTAGGCATGGTGAGATCTTGGTCTAAGTGGACTTTGGCTGGTACAGTTACCTTCTTGGCAGGCTGCATCTCCTCTGGATTTGGACCAAGCTTTCACTCCCTCCTTCTGAGGTGAGCTGGGCTGCTCCTGAAGCACGGTCCAAGGGGGGAATTGTACTGTATTATTATGTCATTTTCTTGCACTGAAATCTGCATTTGATACAGCATTTCTGAAAAGGTTGAGGAGATATTCATGGAATCTCTCTCATGAAGCCACTTCTATACAGCCTGTCTCTGCACCATGGCACAGGAATCATATTAGGAAGGTCTAGGTCTATCCTGTTTAATTAATGGCCTAGAAAATGAGAGAGATTTATACTGTGCCCACATAATTCGAGGATTCAGATGAATACCATGGTAACATAAAATCCCACCAGATGGAGTCATCTCCTAAGCCACACAGAGTAGTGAAAAGGATTGATACTGGTAGCATTGGCTTTCCTGCATTGGCATTTCTCATAAAAGCAGGTTCTCTCTAGAAATGCTATATAGCACAATAATGCGCTGTAATGTACAAGGGCTGACAAGCAGCCCTTTAGCTCAGTATGAATGACAGCAGCATTTAGGTGCATATGATATCTCAGATGACTTACACAAACACAACATTACAGAAAACTCTGGGGCACAACACTCAGCTTGCACTATATTAACTGATGAACACCATGTCCAAACTGTGAACTGAGTCCCAGTTACCCTGATCATTATATAAACAAAATTTGGATATGACCAATAATTCACATTTCAGAGATATCTAAGGGAGTCTCTGGATGGAAACAATAGTAGATAGGAAGTGAAGGCTGAAGAACTGTGGATGGCTTGACAGAAAGTCCAACAAATAGAATTAAACACTCCATTACTCCTTGTCAACATACTTGCTCCTATACTTAGCTGATCAAAATTTAGCAATGTGAGTCCTATGTGAGTCCACCTGTAGTTTCCCAGTTTCCTATAGGTCCAATAATAATAAATTAACCCCATTTCTATTTGGTATATGAAGCTTTAGCTCAAGTAGCTCCCACATTCTCTGTCCTCATTATTTTTAAGTATTTATTATAATTTATAAATTAAATGTAGAGACTAGAATGTTAGTATCCTGTGGTGCAGAGCACTTTTTCCCCAAAAAAAACACCTCTGGATTATTTTAATTTTGGAGATGGCTGCATTTAGATATGAGTATTGCTTTCTATGACATTTAGAAGCATACTGAAAAAATACTGGGTTTGGCAAACAGCATTCTAGAAAAGGAGATAGAAAGCAAGGAAGTGGTTTGCTTATGTTACCTTTGGTGGAATGTGTATTTGTACTATCTTAAGCCCATGTCACAGTGAACCAACGGATGCAAAGAGGATGTAAAACGGACAAAAAACCTTGCCATCCATTCGAAAACGCGAATGTAACCACTGCTCCTTTTGCTTTCTCTCTATCTGTCAAAGCATCCGTGTTATTGAATGTTTCATCCGTCCAAAAGTTTTGGCTGCCTCAAAACTTTTGCGGCGGAAAATGTATCCCCAGTTCGTCCATTCTGCATCGCTTACGCTAACGCATCCACTACGCATCTGTTACGATCCGCTATAGCTCGTCAGCATCTGCTACGGCAACCCACAGCAACTTCGATCCGCCTGGATGCAGGGAGGAAGCGGAACGGACGCGGAACGGATGCAGAACGGATGCAGAACGGGATGCAGCACCGGAAACAAAGCGTTTTAAACGGAAAAACGTTCGCAGAGGGACCTATCTCGATATTAAGGATGTCTGCAGGATGCCTAGAGGATGCCTAGACGATTGCCGAGAAGCATGCATAAGGGACACCTATACTGCCTATAAAAGCGAGGAGGCACTCGCCTGCATCTCCACTTTCAGACAGCAGCCCGCGTGCAGGAACCTCGTGCAGCCTTCATCTGCCTCCTTCCTCTTCCACAGCATCCAGTCATGTCACCCTGGATTGTAAAAAGTCCTTTCGGCAGCCACCATCGTTCCTGCAACAGTACGTAAGCATCTGCAGGCTCTGTGAACTGTACTCGAGAAGAAAAGAGCCACCAAAAAGAAGTCTGGATCCGAAGCATGGTTTTCGCCAGACAGAGCAGAGGACGGACTGTACAACAAGCTGATGGGTGGACGCTCAGGAAGCAAGACACTCGGCGCGTTTCCAGAACTTCATGAGGATGCCCTCCAGCCATGATTGACGAGCTTCTTGCAGCGGCTGACACCCAGGTTGACACGGCAAACCCCAGTTTCCGGCCTCAGCCTGAACGCTGGGCTCAAGGTGGCACTCACCTGTGCACCTGGGCCTCAGGGACTCCTACAGGAGCCGTGCAGTACGGCCTGGAGGGTGCCATCCAATCACCATCAGCATGTGGTCAGAGCCAGTAGGGTGCAGGCCATACGATCGAGAAAACATTAGATGGAGCTCCTCCGTACCCTCCACTGAACGAAGGATGCGATAGCAAGTTCCCAGAGCAGTGTGTAGTCAGAAAGATGGAACTTACCAACAGCCACCTGTTGCGTAGCCATCAGATGCAACACTCGTGGCTTGCAAATTCCAACCAACTCAGGCTCCCTTATTTCAACTACCAAGGCTTCTTCCCATCATGCCTCTTTGCCCATGGTGTGCTGACCTACACACGATTTCATGTAACTGCGAGAGCTGTCAGGCGACAGCTCAATCTCAAATGCCACAGGTATAAGCAAACAGCCAGTTTCCACCCTCAAGGAGGAGCTGGAAGGCAACCTCATCAGTGGGCTTCCCAGATCCCAGACGCCTGCCCAACTCGACTACACACACATGGTGCCTACTTCATCGTGGGGGAATGATGCCATATCCTCTACAACCTAGGCCAGTATGCAAGCCTAACGGACTTCCAGACTCCTCACCTCCGTTAAAAGAAAAGGATCTTTCAAACTTACACGGCTGGTCCAGGCTAGGCGGGTGGTGGAGAAGACGACCTTTGGCATACCTGGCCAAACAGGTTCCATGTATACTTCTCCAACCACCATGCAGCATTGCAACGCAGAGCACGACGTGAGGGAGAGATACATGGAACTTGCTGCAGTCCATGCCACCATCTCATGCTGCACGAGTCAAAGCCGCTATCCAGTCTTGCAGAAAAAGGCTAATGACCTGCGCAGCAAAGGCAAATGGGAACATGAGCCGTGGGGAATGGAGGCAAAGGGCGAAACCCTCGATAGACACTCAGGATTGTCGCAAGGCCCCCAATGAAACAGAGCCTCCACATGAAGCAAAGAATGAGCGCAACCTCCTGAGAACAATGGTGCAACTCCAGCTGGAGCATGTGAGGTGGGCAAGACAGGATGGATAGAATGCCTTTAATGGATGCTTCTTCAGCCTGTCTCATCCACACGGATTGAGATTAGGCCATGGGTATTCTTTTGGTTGGCCTACAATGAACAGGGCGTTTATAAAGAGTTGTGTTTATGTTGACCACTGTTGGGAAATTATTACATTATTTATATGAATAATAAAGGGCGTAGGTTGTGGCACTGCGAGCGTGATGGAGCCTCATACAAGTCCTTACCACTATCCTTGCACTGGAGGTTATCTATCCCACAGCTATTACCCATCCAAAGGTATCCTGCCCATCCCAACAGGCTAATCCCCTGCCCATACCACCCACAGAGCTGCATCAAGGCTCTCTAATATTTCTAAAAGTTTCGGAGCAAGACTTTATTATAAAAAAAGAAATGAGCAAGTGTGTGAACATAAAATTAGATCTTTCATTAACAACACAGCTATAATAGACATATAATGAGTCTCTGGTAGCTCCCCTTGGTCGCCCTGGCACAGTTCCCAGGGGTGAAGGGCTGCAGAGTGACTGGAGGTGGACTGGTGCTGGAATCCCTTGGTCATACAGCTCCATCCTAGCAAGGCAGCTAAGCAGGCAGACATCACGTGCAAGTCTAAGCACCCAGAAAGAGTGAGCCCGTGCTGGCAGCAGCCCAGGGAGAAACAGAGTGAGGGCTCAGGGGGTGGGATGTAGCCGCGTACCTCTTGCCAAGCGCTGGCAAGCAGATGGGCTTGAGGCGCTTTGCGTGTACTTCTGCGCATGGGTGTGGCGGTGCTGGCTGCAGGAGGCGGCAGAGACCAAGGCTGCGTGCAGGAAGCTGGCAGGGAGGCTGTGTTCACCGTAAGGCGGCAGAGAAGGCTGGCAAGGCAGGCAGGCACCGAAAGGCTGGCAGGCAGCGCTAGACAGGAAGGCTGGGCGGAAGCCGCTGGCAGGCAGGCTGGCAGGCACCGAATGACCTGGCAGGAAGGCTGGCACCAAGGCAGGCACCAGGCTGGCAACAAAGGCATGGCAGGAAAGGTGGAGGCAGGCAGGGCACCCAGGCTGGCAGGCAGACTGAAACCAAGCCTGGCAGGAGAGGCAGCAGAGGCTGGCAGGCAGCACTGGCTGGGCAGCAAAGGCTTGCAGGCAGGCTGGCAGTCAAGGCTTGTAGGCAGGCTGGCAGGGAGGCTGGCAGCAGGTGGCAGAAAGGCTGGTAGCAAGGACTGGCACGAGGGCTGGCAGGGAGGGGCCACTGGCAGGGAGGCTGGCAGGAGGCTGGCAGCCGAGGCTGGCAGGCAAGGCATGGCAATGGCCCTGAGGAGACATGCGGCGAAGGGCAGGCAAAGTGCAGCCAATCCGTCCGGCAGCAAGGTCTTTCCCTCTGAATGGGACCTGCTTTCGCGAGCTGTTCTGTATATTCGCGGCTGACGCAATGACAGTTCCTCCCCGGCATGCGAATTAATGCCAGGGCAATCCAGTTTAGGCTCTCTCTCGTGGGCAGTCTGCATAGGTCTTTCCGCTCTGCATCCGACTTATCCACTGTGCATACAGACCGTGCTTGCTAGCTTCACGTTCACGTCCGCTCACTGAGGCCCCTGGAAGCCTGCGGTTGTCGCATCGCGCTCCCATCCACTGGGCTTCGTTCCGCATCCGTTTCCCATCCGCCCTGCGTCCTCCCCTTGCGTCTGTGTTATCCGCTCCCGGTTATGTCATTTTTGAGCCCTTTTGAGAGCAGATAACAACGGATGGAACATTTTGCTCGTCCGCTGTGTCCTTTTTGCATCCGTTGGCCAGTGTGATATGGGCTTTAACTGTTCAATTGGTTTACTTGTTACATTTTTGTATCAGCTAATTTGTTTTATGCATGTGTAGTTTTCCTTAGAATCACCAGTTTGCTTTCTGTGAATTAATTATGTGATTTGGCCACCTTTGCTGTATACTCAATTTCTTTGTCCAATTTGCTTTGGCCAAACTCAACATTTCTTTCCTAAGAAATGAGCGTTGGGAGCAGAAAACTATTTAGTTTTTATACTTTGAATCTTGAAAACTAAGCGTCTACTTCTAGACTGCAGGGGTAGATAGAAATACACACGACATTGCCTCTGTATTCTAGATATGTCCATTAGCATAAAAATGTTGTTAAATTTTCCATGCCAACCCTTGTGTTTGAGATCACAATTTGTGACAGATATTTGAGATTTAATCTGAGAACCTTGGCATGTTGATATTTATATTTATTCTTTATTCTTTATATAATTTTATATTTATTCTTTCGGTGAGTTCAACTGCCTCCTAAATATAATGAAACATGGAATTGATCCAATTATAATAGTTTTTGAAGAACATATTAGTCTCTAATACACCAGTATTACATTGGTAGAAGCATTTACACACCTAATGACAGGAAACCATCTTTGGAATAGAAAACTGGGATCTACCTTTTTACATATAGCTTGTGACATCAGTGAGACCTGATGACTATATACAGTAGTGGCAGTATAGAAGCAGCGTGTGAGGAATAGCCTTTGTGGGAAGATTAATGCTGAAAAATAATTTTTGACCTCCCAAGTGTTACATGTTTTCTGAAATACCTTATTCAGTTCCATGGCTCTTCCCTGGTGGATATTTTCTCTCTGATAAGACAACAAATTCTGTAAAGAGACAAACCATTGGAGAAAGCATCATTTTCAACAATCCATTTTGCTTTTGGAGTGAAGTGTAATGCACCTGGAAGGAGGAAGGCAATCTTATGGAATATTAGCAGAAGAAGAAACATAAATTAAACTGCCTATTTTCTCAGCCAGCTTCTATGCATGTGAATGTGGAGAATGCCATTTCCTTATAATGGAGGTATCACTTTAGGTAAGCTCACTCATAACACCTCAATGCACAGTTCAGCACTAATCACGAATTAGTTGTGCTGTGACTAAGACACCTTTTTTGTCACCTCTTGGAGAGTGAGATTTGCCTTACATTGAGAATTGGGGAATGAGGGAGATGTAAACTGAATATGCATTTTACTGCATATTCATATGAATCACTCATCTGAACATATATTTTTGTTTTTGAAGAATGAACTGATTGCTTGCCAAGTGATAAGGTGAAGAACCTTTCTTTCCTATCTTTAGCTATTCAAAGGTGAACAGGAAATCAAACAGGTTACTTAACCACTCATTAAATTCTTGGCTGGAAAGATGCTTTCAACTCATGTACCAAGTTATTCAAAAACATTGTCTTTTGGAGGATCATCGCAATGGCACCAAAGCCCCGAATGCATCTGTAGGGGACCCACACAGAAGCTTGCTTGCTGTTATAATTCTTCCTCTTCCCTATTACAGTTTTCTTCCTATGTGAATCTCTCCTACAGCAGCTTCCTTCGGTCATTGCTGTTTGTGCTGGGTATGGTGGCACAGTCATTATACCCCAATATCTGAAGAACCCCACTTGGGAAAGCTGCAACTGAAGGAAAAATTTCATTTTTCTTCCATTTCTCATCAGAATGAGGAATAATCGTGAGATAGAATGTGACCGGGCAGGAAGACCTGCTTTGGAAGGCAAAATCCCACCAATATCTGGACCTGTCCCAAGGCTCTCCAGTGTTGTTGTTAGTTGCAAAGTTGTGTCCGACCCGTTGCGACCCCACGGACAAGGTTCCTCCAGGCCTTCCTGTCCGCCACCACCTTCTGGAGTCCATTTAAGCTCAGGCCTACTGCTTCAGTGACTCCGTCCAGCCACCTCATTCTCTGTCGTCCCTTTCTTCAGTCTTTCCGCTCTCAAGCAGCCCAGTGCAAAACAATCCAGTCATGAAGGCGTCAAGCTAAGGACAGCAGCACAGGACTCCATGAAGCAGAACCAGAGATCCAGCCAATCCACTCAGCAGCCAGCAGCATCCCTCTCTGAGGAACAAAACCCCTCCGAAACATACCCCCCAAAGGAAGTCCCCGCCATTTGGTGCCACGGCGCCCTCTAGCACTGAACCACGGGAACGTCAGCTGGGTAAAGTGAAAAACCCAAGCGCCCTCTATCTCTCGCTACGCTTAGCCGGTGGGAGAAGCAATGCGAACTGTTCCATCCAGAAAAACACGAGGTAGACCAGGTTCCAACAGTAAAAGTCTTTATTTCAACAGTTTAAGTTAAACGGAACAGTTTGGCTCTAGCCGCGGCAGCCTTNAGCCCCGGCAGCCTTTATATACAGCTTGCCTGCTGGCTTGTAGCCAATGACATTTGTTTGATTTAACCACCTTTTGGCGGCTCCTTTGGATTGGTTGCTAGTGAACCAATCCCTATGCCGGCTTTCTTAGCCAATCATATTAGAGGATTTGGAGTAAGCTATTTTATACAGAACACTTTTAGTTATTTGATGTACTTGTTACATTTTCTACAAAAAGTAAATTTGAAATGGCTGAGCAATTAATGTATACATTATTTTTATATACACCTAGTTTCTGCTTAGAAGTTATAATTGGGACTGACAACTCTCACTAAGTGCTATGGTTGCTAAATAAAGAATAATTTGGTTGTTAAGCAAGTCACTGTGTTTTTTTACAAGCCTTACTCCTGAGTAAGCCCCTTTTGTCATAACTGTTCTTGCCTTCTGGCAGCCCTGCGCATACGCACACTGGGAATAGGCTCCCTTTGTACCTGTGCCTCACTGCTGTCAGATTCCCAGATGGCCCTGGCCCCATCTCTGTATCAGACACAGGACCCTTGTCCAAGGGTCAGACTCCTAGATTGGCCCATGTTCCTCCCCACTGTCCAACTCTGCTGCCTTCTCATTACACAAGAAATCTGACTAAACAAGAATGCTTTCACTTAGCAGATGTGTTTGAGATATCTTGGCTCAAAATCCTGTGAAATTTTAAGGAACTTACTTTAAAAGCCTTCAACTTCCTAGCATAAATGATGAAAAATATGGGTATAATCTATTAAAAATGGATTACTTTATGAATGAAACTGGAATTTGTTTGATTTTTTGTAATGTTATGTGTATCATTAATAATTTTTTTATATTATCAGTTTATCTAACACTTTCTGACAGACATATCATGTGTCTCATATCATAAGGGGAAAATTATGTAATAGTTACTTTAATTAAAAATATTTAATTAGTGCAAATTTTATTCATGGCAAAAGTATGGTAGTCTACAGTAGAAACATTTTTTTCTTGACATTTTTGCTTAAATTAACTTCAAAATTCTATGTCAGAAAATTAATACTACAGTATGTTCTTCATATTTTTTCAATATTAAAAAACTTTTTGAAAAGCTATAATTGTACATCTAGCACTTGTCACTCAGAAAATGTTTAATAAGAATTAGCTAATTGTAAATCAGGTGCTACTATATTTCCTTATTGAATTTTCAATTGATACAATTAGAATGGTAAACATGACTTTGGATCATACGTTGAATATTACATATGCAGTATTGGATGAAAATTGGAATTTATCAAAATATTAGGAATTATATAGTTTTCAGGCACTGCATTTTATTAAAAGAGTGACTTTTCCCCTTTAGTCTTCACTTTTCTTTCTTACTTCTATGATTGTGCTCTTTCTGGCATGCATTTGCATTTTTAATAAGTTCAGCTAATAAAAACATATTTAAAAAATGGGACTTTTCATCTTTATTTGTTTTCAATCTTCCATGAACTCAGTGATGCTCATGTGGTGGTCAAGAAAGCCAAACAAGACAGATTAAATAGTTTTTAAAAAATATTTTGTCACATAAGGTTAAGCTCCAAACTATCTAGCTTGGAATATAAATGGGGAAAATTTCCTCACAAAAAGTATTTAGTTATGTTGAAAACATAGATGTAATTTATTTATAAGAACACATATTGCTGCATGTAGAACACAAGGATTTACAGTTCTCTATATGAAAAGGGAATTGTGATGAAAGATTGCATTTACTTTTACCTCACCCAGAGTAGTATTATCTTCCACAACTGTAAAGCAACAACACTATAAATCTACTTACAAGAATAGTTACAACTGTAATAAAAGGCATCTTTCTCATTCCTTGTTCACAGTCTAACAGCTAAAGAGAGTTTCTTACCTTTGTCCCTATATTACAAACCCAATGTCCCTATATTACAAACCCTTTCTTCTCCAAATGTTCTTCGACTTCTGTCAAAAGAAAAAAAATACCCTAACTAAAACTGAAAAGTCCTTGGCTTTTCAAATAGCTATAAATTGCATGGCTAAGTGCATACAGCCACAGGGCTGTCACAGTTACTTTTCTTGACAATTCATCATAGCATACTAATTCTGTAATACCATTACTGCATCTCTTCTCACTGTACTGATCCAGGCAGTTAATTTAATCAACTGATAATACATTCAGAAATGGGTGCAAGAGCCCTAGCACTTCAAATTCTATTACTAGAGATGCAAAACAGTACAAGCAACGTATTCACTTCTTACTATCTGATGTAACTTTCAGAATTTATGTATAGCAATTATACAATTCTCAAGTAGTTTCTTAACCAATCAGCAATATTCAAATAGGAACAATAAAAAAGCCAAGTATTCACTTTCTTTTAATATAAGTAAAGCATTTTGCATTTTTAAATACACAGAAAGGCTATAATTCAAAAAACTATGTACATAAAAGACCGGCCTCCCCCACTGATCTTAACTGCGGTTATTTCTGGATAGTTATAGTCACATGCTGTAAAGGATGTGGGATACATCCTACTATATTGTAATTTTCTTAGGGACTTACAAAGAGATGATGAGCGATATCCCACTTTTTTTTCCTGGCAGAATATAAATTTACTGCAGGGTGAATGCTGTGTCATGAAAGATGATAGATCATACTCCATCCATACTCCAGCCCAGCCCAGTGTGGGTTGATATATCTTTTATTTTTAATTTTCCAATCCAGGATTGAGACAAAGAGTCTCAAAGTCACCCAATCAACTTCTCTGCCTGAAAATTAGAAACTGATTTTTGTACATGATCTTGGCTGATATATCATAGTATATATACATTTGAAAGTGTATATCTATCTGTGACTTTCTTTCTACATCTGAATCTGTTTCTGTCAGTGTCCACAAGTGTAGTCATATCCATATCATCCACATTTATATCCATGAATGCAAGTCTATTCATGAAGACCTGGGTGCAGTTTAAAGGACACTAAAGCATCATATTGTTCAATGAGAGATTGTGGCAGCCTATTATACAGACTGAATACCTTGAAACTTGCCAAAGAATCTCAGGATTCTCTTAAACTAGTTTAGAGTCAGCATGGAACACGATAATTGAAATATTAAGCGCAGATACACATCTACTTGTGCAAGTTTTTTTCCCCTTAATCTCCTTCCATTCCCCTTAAATCTCTGAGTCTACCAAACTCAGAGTCTACCAAATCTCTGAGTCTACCAAACTTAGACTTTCTCTGAGTCTACCAAAACAGGTTTTGACTGGGAGATGAAAGTGCCCATTTATTCATTAGTTCAGAAAAACAAGGTCTCACTTCTCATGAAATGATTAATAACTAAACTACTATAGAGTTTGGATACTGGAAATTTTTCCAAAAGTAAAAATGATGTGAGGAACATTAACCATTCCTCAAAACCTGAGTTATACACAATATTTGTTGAAATGATATAACAACCAGTCTTTCTTTTCTGAATGTCTACTTGCCTTCTAAATAAGAATCATAAGAAACTGTTTTTTGCAAGATCGTAGATATGTATGAAATGCCAAATCAATGTTCTGTATTAATCAAATTTTTGCTCCGTTATTTTCTCTAACTACTCTTTGAAATAATTTAACTGTGTGTTTCTAAATAATAAAGCTGCTCAGTAAACTGTGACAAAAATAACTGGGTTTGAATATTACACTGTCTTAATATGGTTTGACTTAGAATCTTTTGTCAATGGAAATATTACAGTCTAAATGCTCTATTTCTAAAGTGAGGCACTTCATGCGGCTTGTTCACGTGAGCTTTGTTCAATATAATAAGTATCATCTAGGAACCTAGCCTGTGCTTTCAAAATTATTTAATCTCACAGTAATTTAATGTTGTTTGATGCATTTATAGCCCACTTTATCTCTGCAAGTAAAAGACAAGATGTAGGAGAGTGGCCTCTGATATTATGTTAGCAAAAATCCATAAGGAAGATTAAGTGACAGATGGGTCAAAGCTACACAATAAATTCTGTAACTGAATGATAATTTGAACCCATGTCTTATCAGTCCTGCTAAGTCATAGCAATAACAACAGCAATAGCCTTAGATTTATACACTGCTTCATGGTGCTTTATAGAACTCTCTAAGTGGTTTACAGAGTTAGCATATTGCTTCCAACAATATGGATCCTCATTTTACCGACCTTGGAAAGATGGAAGGCTGAGTCAATCTCGAACTACTGGAATGAGCAATGAGTTAGCATGCAGTACTATATGGCTCTTGACAGGATATCAAATAGATGAAAAATCTTCTTCTCAATGATCCTCAGATGATAATAAGGATGATTATCCTCAGTGATCCTCAGATGATAATATCAATGAGTCTTAAAGAAATAAGTTTCTAACAAACCTGTTGTTATATATGCAACACTGTTTGAGTTCAGTGTTCAAAAGCATTGATAGTAAGCAGAGGTGGTATTCAGCAGGTTCTGAAAAGTTCTTGAGAACCAGTAGTGAAAATTTTGAATAGTTCGGAGAACTGGTAGTGGAAATTTTGAGTAGTTTGGAATATCACCTCTGACTGGCCCTGTCTTCATCTATTCTCTGCCTCCTGAGTTCCAGTTGATTGACTGGACCTTCTTTTGTTGCCCTGCACAGGAGAACAGAGCTGGGAAGCAGGTTAGTGGGATGGGGTGGGGAGGGAATGGAATTTTGCAGTAATCTTTCCCCAGGAATGGGGTGGGAATGGTGATTTTACAGTATCCTTCCCTGCCATGCCTATCAAGCCACACCCACCAAGCTATGCCCACCAAGTCACGCCCACAGAACTGGTAGTAAAAAAATTTGAATCCCACCACTGATAGTAAGTAGACAATATCAGAGGATCAGCACCTGTGACAGATGTCTATCTCACCCTAAATATCATAAGACCATCTGTACTAGATTCAGAATGT
Organism: Laticauda laticaudata; assembly: GCA_004320025.1. Lineage (NCBI taxonomy): Eukaryota > Metazoa > Chordata > Lepidosauria > Squamata > Elapidae > Laticauda > Laticauda laticaudata. The sequence goes on along the minus strand of BHFT01032788.1, from coordinate 14,502 downwards.
GTGATTTGGAAAAAGATGATCTGCAGGTTTAATAAAGTGTTTGTTTCTTTACCCTAAAATAATATTGCTACTTTTAAAAATGCAAAAGTAAAAATATTTTTAAAACAGCAAGGTGCAATAGCAATTTTTACATTCTGATATTTTCATTTTGATATTTTAATATAGCTTGTCTTTATTTTTATTTAATATGTAATAGTATGCATTGTTATTTATATGCAAGATGTTAAAATATTGAGCAAAATTTATTTTATCCTTACATTGATGTGGTTCATTGCAATTAAACCATAACACAAATTTATAGCACTAAATTGGTGCTGCACGAGAAATACAAATGTTATCTTAGTAAAGAAGGAAGTGGTAAACTTTATGTACCCTTTTTTCCCCATTCAGTTCAATTCAATTCAATTCAATCCTCTTTTATTTTCATTCATAATAACAGTACCTGAGTATTTGATATTGACCACACTTTTCACAATCACTCAGCACCATTGATATTTATCCAATCTTCTGATTTTTACCACACAATTCTTATATACTTCATTGTCTTTAAATATGTTTCTGTTAAAAAAGAAACTGACTAGATACTATTCACATACCTTTATTTTGCTCTATCAAAGTATAAAGATGTTTGCTCTACTTTGATGTTTCCAAATTCTTGATATATTAAATTTTACTTCAATGCTCCTTGTTGCAGTATATAGTTTATATAATATTTATTTTAAATTATTAACATTCTCAGTCATCAATACTGCAAAATCTGTCTTATCTGCTTCCAAAGTAGATGCACCTAAGTGTCTTCAATCAATACACATAATTATCACAACTATTTCTTGCACTTTATTTACAGATATGTTTATTTGATTATATGATTCATCAATTATATCTTTTATGTGTATTGAGAGTTTATGCACTGAAGACAAATTTCTTGTCCAATCACACTTGGTCAGTGAAGGATTCTATTCTGTTCTCTGTTCTATTCTATTCTATTCTATTCTATTCTATTCTATTCTGTTCTGTTCTGTTCTGTTCTGTTCTGTTCTATTCTATTCTATTTTATTTTATTCTATTCTATTTTTTAGTCTAGTCTAGTCTAGTCTTGTCTAATCTATTGTTAGTCCAAACTATATAACTTCTCATCTCATATACATGGTTCTGGGTAAATCACACAGGTAAAATAACAAAAATCAATGTATAAATATCATAAAACAACCCAAACAAATAAAACTCTTAAAAACAAACTGAAACAATTAAAAATATAACATGATCCACAGAAGAATGCAGATCATACATTAAAAATGATGCAACAAATGATGCAACAGACTTCATATCTCCACTGTATCCCCAGGGATGATAGCCCATTAAACATGGAATTCTGCCTACTGATTGGTGGACAATTCCATAACCATTTCATATGGACACATATATGACTTACTTCCACATTCTTTTCACATCCATTAGCCAACCTTCAATTTTCTTTAGGGCAAAACATTTCAATGGTAAAACCTATTCACTGTATTCTGTTTTTTCTAATTTACACATATACCATAAAAGTTTACTTTCCCATGCATTAAAATGTTGTTCACAGTTAATTATATAAAAACATATGTTTTGAAATACATATTTTATAGAGATCAAGTAACATTTATTATGATACAGTTAATTAATTTAATTCAAGACCTATTCCATTCAATGAAACTGTATGCAGAATGAACACAAACAAATTTGATTTATTTGCACCACATGTGTATTAACTGGCTAATATGGCAAAAATATTTAATTTACTAGTATCTCTAAATTTAACCACTCCTCCCAAATATTATGTGAGAAAAACCAGTTCTCCTATTTAAATTAATAATTTAATTAATTAATATTTTGTATGCAGTTCTGCTATTTAAATTAATAATTAAATTAATTAATATTTTTGTATGCAATTTAGCAACATTTATAAAATTGAGATGTAATTAGATCAATGGGTGCAATGTTTCTTATTAAAAACTTAATACTATTATAAAATATTAATATTTCACTCTACATTAAGTAGAATTAATATAATTAAAAATTAATTTCATAATTAATGGAACCAACCATTCAGAAATACTTTCTCTTTTGCTGAACTTATTAAATGAAATACAAACACACACACACGCACACACACTAACACACACACACATGGATGCACACTGATGCTGTTTTCAAAAGCAACGTACCCATCTGCTTAAAGAGAGATTTTTGAAATCAGCCTAAATTATCGGCACTGAATGTTAAATGCCGAAGTAATACAAAAAGTTGAAAGAATTGGCAAGTGCCTAACACAACATGATTTAACAAGAAAAGAAAGATCTGAATCCACAAACAGATAGGAGAAAGTGACCCAATGAAACAGGCAATCTCAGGGAAATAGCAAATGGCTAATTATATTGCACAATGAAGAGATCAGTTCTGGATAGCATCCACAACTAGTTACCAACAGTCTTTAAAACAAGCAAAAACATTTCAAAAAAGTGCTAAGCTGTTAGCTGAATTAACTCTCTGTACTGAGGCTTAATGAGTACAAGACTAATATTTTTTAGCAAGCATCCTTACTGGAGAGTAAATTAGTGTTTTTGATGCTTTCCTATTATCATATCCACAACCTAAAGCTGATCGATATAAGGTCTTGACAGAACTTATCTAGAAATATTTTTTTGTTTAATAGAGAAGTAAGAAAGTTGTCAGTCAATTAGATCTTCAAACACACCAAATTTCACAAAGAGAAACTTTAGTGATCTGAAAAATCTCCATTTAAATTCATTTAAGAACAGCTACATTCAGGTTAGTTGCTTCATTTTGTAATAATGTATCACATATTTAGCATCTTATGAAAGATTTACATTGTGTGGGAGGAACCAAGAAAAATGTCAAACTCATACTGAAGGGCTGGTGAATTTTATGTCCATACTAGAGAGAGAAAAAACAAGTAAAGTGTTGAACATATGGATGATTAAGTTTAATAGTCCTTTTCCAAAATTATTCTGACTGCCACATTTTGAAAAACACAAACTGCTTTTCTATTCACCACTGAACCATCTGTCTTCATAAATGAAAAGAAGTTGATGATTTCTGATTGCTATTTTTCTCATCAAGATTAATTTTAATACACATCTAACAGGCAATTAACCATACCTGACACTGTATATTAAAGGTATTTAAAGTATAGTAAAATAATTGGACAATAAATAATAATATATTTTAAAATTTCCTACTAATTTTAAAGAAGCAGAAACTTAATGGTTAAAATGTGTAAGCCATTTCTAATCATGAGAGAAAAATGAAGTTGCATCTTGATTTGCACATCCCATTCCTACCAGTATGTCAGGCTGATATAAATAGTATCCACTGAGAGACAAAGTGAAAGAAGTTTTTAAAAATCCCATTGAATGAACAGAAACTCATCTGCATAATGTTCTATACTATTTCTATGGCAATTTCACATGTATCTACAATATTGTCCTGAAATACAAAAGAATTTTGAAATTCTACAATTTTAAGCATTCCACAAGTGGATGCCTCTTCCTAGGATAATACTTTTTGAGCTACAGCTTAAATCACACAAATGGTTTTTGAATTGCACAATCTGATTTTCACTCTGCTTTTCGATTGCATTCCACAAATGCATGTTTTGGAAAGTCTCGATACAACAGGATATAAAACTAAAATATTAAACAAAAAATAATTCAAAATCTTTCACATTCTAAACCATAATTCTATGGCATACTTTCTATAGATAAAAAATCTATAAAGCAAGATGTGCAGTTTTATTTGCAAGTTCAAATATCCCAGATATTTCAGCTTTCCTTTCCTTACGAGTTCTGAAATCTCCTTTATTTGCATTGCTAATCCTAAACACTGCAAGATTAAGCTTTTGATATTTTTCCTTTTAAACTTAATGCTAAACATATATACCAAAATTTTGGTCACCACAATGAAATTGTAGCAACATTAGAACTAGTGGCAGTTAATCTTTGACTGCTACAAAAGCAGACAAACTCACTTTTTTTTCTAAAAAGTGATTTATCTGGTTTGAGATCTGTAGTGATTTCTCTCAGAGAAGAAAATGTCTTCAAAAGTTAAAAACTACCCATCGTACTATCACATCCATCTTCCCTTTTTTCTTTCTCCTATTGGCTCTTAAAGTGGTTCAAAAGGAAAACACAGAAAAAAATAGATAAAGAAACCATGGTGTACAGATATCTAGCTTGGAATATAAATGGGGAAAATTTCCTCACAAAAAGTATTTAGTTATGTTGAAAACATAGATGTAATTTCATTTATAAGAACACCATATTAGGAATAAAGATTCAAAAACCACTTGGAATCGTTAAAAATTTGTGAGAACAATTTATTTTTAGCAGATGAAAAAAAGTAATGGAGGTGCTCTATTCAGAATAGAATGGAATGGGAATGGAATAGAATTCTTTATTGGTACAAGTTGTGATTGGACTCACAAGGAATTTGTTTTGGTGCAAATGCTCTCAGTATACCATAAAAAAAAAATTACATTCCATCATGAGTCAAGAATCATGAAGGTACAACTCTTAATGGATTAGTCATAGGCAATCAAATCATACTAGAAAACAGTCAACATAATCAAAGATACAAGCAACGAAGTTACAGGACATACAGTCACAAGTGCGGACGGGGATGGGTGTAAGAAGTGATGAGGAGTATTAACAGAATAGTCAGATGCAAACTCTTTAATAGTGACAGTGTTGGGGAATATTTGTTTAAGCAAAGTTGATTGGCTTTGGGGGCAAAGCTGTCCTTGTGTCAAACTGGTTCTGGTATGCAGGCTCAAGGTGTTCATTTGGATGGGAAGGGAGTTGAAACAGTTATGTCTGGGATGTTGAGGGGGTCTATAAAGTATTTTCACATCTCTCTTTTTGAACTCGTGCAGTATACAGAGTCCTCGATTTTGAAGCGCAGGCTGGGTAGTTAACTGTTTATTTCTGCAGTTCCTATTATCCTCTGAAGTTTTGTGTCTGTTCCTGTTGGGTTGCAGAACCAAACCAGACAGTTATAGAGGTGCAGATGATAACTCAATATATTCCTCCTGTAGAAACTGGATCAGCAGCTCCTGGCATTTGAGCTTTCTGAGTTTGCGCAGAAGAACCATTCTTTGTTGTGCTTTTCTGATTGATATTTTTTGATGTTTAGTGTCCCCATTTAGGTCATTGTAAATGTATAGAACTTAGAATTTTGAAGGGTTTCTACTGTTGATACTGTGATAGTTCTTGTGATTGTGAGGTGGTAGTATGGGAGAGTTTCTTCTAAAGTCTACCACCATTTCTATGGTTTTGAGTATGTTCAGTTCCAGATTGTTCCGGTTATACCATGAGGCAAGTTGCATAACCTCCTGTCTGTATGTGGATTAGTCATTGTCTCGAATGAAACCAATCAGTGTTGTGTCATCTGCAAACTTCAGTCTTTTAACAGATGGATCATTTGAGATGCAGTCACTGATATATAGGGAGAAGAGAAGTGGAGAAATCACACAGCCTTGGGGGGGGGCTGTACAGGTATCAGATGTGGTTCTGCCTAGCTTCAGCTGCTGCTTCCTGTCCATTAGGAAGCTTATGATCCACTTACAAGTGTGTTCAGGTACCGCTAGTTGCTTTAATTTAGTTAGAAGAAATTGAACACTGAACTGAAGTCTACAAAGAGGAGCCTTGAGTAGGTATTTGGAGATTCAAGGTGTAGGATGTAATGTAGAGCCATATTAACAGCATCATCTGTTGATCTATTTGCTTGGTATGCAAACTGCATGGGCTCTAATAGCGGATCCGTGATAGTTTTCAGGTGGGAGAGCACTAGCCTTTCAAAGATTTTCATAGCTACAAATGTTAGAGCAACTGGTCTGTAATCATTCAGTTCCTTGATGGAGGACTTGTTTGACATTGGAATGATAGTAGAGCATTTGAAACAGGAAGGAACATAGCACACCTCTAGTGATCTATTGAAAGTTCGGGTGGAGAAGGGGGCCAATTGGCCAGCACAGACTTTTAACCAAGAAGGAGTTATCTTGTCTGGCCCTGGTGCTTTTCCTGGCTTTTGTTTGTGAAATAGATCTTGCACTTCTTTTTCTGCGATCACTAGAAGTTGTGAACCCAATGGGTTGGAGTCAGTTTTCGGATGCTTGGCTGTTGTTGGTGTGTTTGAGATGGGAGTTGTGGAGATAGGTGGCTGTAGTTTCCTTTTCCTGCAGTAAAACACATTCAGGTCATCTGTTAGTTGTTGATTTCTTTCTGCCTGGGAAGGAGGTTTGCTGTAGCCAGTGATGATTTTAAGAGTTCACCTCTGATTAAAAGCACATTAATAATATTTGGCCAGGTTGCTAAATTTGTAAGTATGGAAATAGAATTACAATGACTTTAAACTTTTGTATTAAAATGCCATATTTTAATATCTCGTAGAATAACAGATTGGAAGGGATCTGGGAGGTTATCTAGTCCAAGGCCCTGCTTGAGAAGAGTCTATTCCAAATATTAACCTCTAGCTAGGATCAAACTCACAACTTCCTGATTGTGAGGCAAGAGCTCCATCTTTATGAACTAATATTCCTTTTACCAAGGAGATTACAACTAGTAGCATGAAAATGGTAATAATATAAAAAATAACACTTATGTCCCCAGTAGTCAGAACTGAAAGTCATTATTTCTATGAAATCATTTATTAGTCCACTATTAGTTTTCCATAGAGTCTTAATTTGAATGAATGCTGCCTTTCAGACAGGGATGGGAGTCCATTTGTTCATAAGCAAAAAAAAAATTATGTACAATCATTTTTTTTTATTTTTAATGCTACTAAATGCGCAATTGTTTTTCTAGTAAAATACCAAGAACACTTCTATAGAACTGATAACCAAATTGTTAAAAATACAGACAGAAAGACTAGCAACCAGTTTTTCCAATTCACTTAAGTATTAGTTCTGAAATATTTGGTTAGATATCTAGTGAAAAGAATCTATAAGTCTGTGATATAAACATTGAAGACTACTCAATAAACAATTCAGAATATAAAGACAATATAAAGAGGCATTTCCAAAATAACTGGACTTAATAGATCAGTAACAAAGTTTGCTAATAAAATTGCCATTCTGATCCTGTGAACAAACACAGTCATTAACTCCTATCACCTATTGAATAAATAGTAATGCCAGTTCCAATTAGATTATCACAATTTTCTCTAAATGTTAACAGAACTGTTAATTTATACATATTTATTAGGAATGTTTCCTATATCTCTTGGCATTATAGAAAATGGCAAATAGCTTATTTCATGTCTTCTGATTAAACAAAATATTATTGTATTTCAGCAGGTGGCAGCATCTGGCCAATTTTGCTGATTTTGTAAAGGAAGTAAGACTGGGTCTTGATAATACTTAGGTGGGACAAATCCATCCATCCAAGAAGAAGCTGAAGGAAAATTACTTTGTAATTTTTTAAAAAGTTAAAGGTTTCAAAAACAAGCTAAAACAAACAAACCACAAACTCAACCCAGCTTGTATGTTTTGATGGAGTCATGATGCAGAATAAATAGTCACAACCATTATAGAGGACATTGTTGAGTATGGATAATATATACTGGAACATCATTGTCAATCATCTCATGTTTTGTATTTTTTGTATGACTTTTCCATATAGATTTTATGATTAGATTGGGAAAAAAATGAACTGGATTAAATTAATAATTAAGATAAAGCAACAAGGAAATGTTACAGGTGCTATGACATCTGCTTCTCAATGGACTATAACTAGAAAATTATATTGAGGTTGAAATACAGTTTGAATGATATATTATTTTGCTCCAAATATAAATACTTTGAAGTCAATATATCTTTTACAATTAAGAAGTTATCTTTCAAAGACATTTTATCAGAAGAACATATGTTGATTTATACCACTTGTCAACCTTTTGATGAGGATTAAATGTGTGGACTATATTTATCATTTTTCATATGTGTATACATAAACACTTTGAGACTCACACACTGCACATCAAGTTTTCAGTAACAAGAAAGAACATTTATCCTTTGAACAAGTCACTATGGTATTATCATCCTTTAATCTCAGCTCTGAATTTCTCTCGATTGCCTTTGTGTGAGTTACATTTTGTACAATCCATATCACTTCCCAATCTGAAATACAATAAAATACTTTAAAATCTCAGATGATACAAAACAAGTATATTTATTTGCATATATACATATGTGTATGAAAATTCTCAGTGAATTGGGAAATAACAAATAACTATAAAGTGAATAATGGGTTTCCAATGAATGTATGAAAATTCTATGTCCATATTAATTTTAAGTCAGTACCAATTCTCTCAACTTTTCTTAAAGCAATTTTGTACCATCTTTTTAACACCATTGCAATAATATATCACTGAGTACTTATTTTTAAAAAAATATCATTATCCTTTTGATATAAAATTTCTTATATTTCATCTTTAATATATTCTTTTAAGTATGATTTTCTGATGGATTTATCACACATTTTTTTATTTTTCTTAAGTATTAACAAAATGGAGCTTTGCAAATGAATGTCTTATCACATATAAAAAACTGTTTCAAAATGTAAAATTTTGTAAAACAATAACTTTTCCATATAAGGAAATATCTGAATTACATAATTTTATGTATATGTGCAAATATAATTGAACCAAGAGATGTCATAAAACAAAATTCTTTTCTTTTTTTAATAAAAGTTTTATTTAAGTTTTCACAAAACATACAAATAAAACATCTTTTTTTGAGAAGAGCATGCCCCCGGGTTATCACTTCTCCATACAGACATAAACTCAATACATATTTATCTTATACATTCTAATCCATATCTATCTTTATAACTATTTTTGCAATTTTTTCAATAGTTTTCCTTTCTTTACTTCCATAAGCCCTATTTTTAAATTATCGATTCCTTTCTTAATTCAATTACATTATCTTTTTTCTAATTTTTAAAGTATTGTGTTCTATTAATATTTTTTTACTTTTGTCATGTCCTGTTACAATTTCATATTTTCTTTCACATAAAACAAAATGATTTCCCATGTTAATTATTCGACTGTGAGTGAACCCTTATTATATTTTTCTTCAAATCTTATTAAAATTAAGTTACAGTACTTTACAGTTAAACATTCATTATTCTAACACGCTCTATTTTATAAAACACATACCTATTTTCAATTGAATTCTTGCTTGGTATATTCCCTTACAAATACATACTAAATTCTTAAAAGAAAAGAGTATAATGTGTATTATAAATCTGTGTATATATGTATACAACAGTAAATTGAATAATTACTTCTATTCAGTGCAGCTCTGCCATTAATATTAATAACAATCTTTTACATTTCTCATTTCTGTTAACAACATTACATAGATATCAGTTGTCTTTCACTTTAAGTCAATCTATATTCATATTTTTACTTATTACTGTCTTTAAATAAAAAAACCAAAAAAAAAGTTTTATTATTGACCCAGTAGTCAATTAAAGTTAATGTGAACAAGTTCACTTGTCAAACTGATAAAACTTTCATGTTCTTCTTTCACATTTTTTAAATGTATTTTTTAAATCATTTGAGGAGCCCTTATTCTCTTACAACAAATATTTCCCGCTTCACATCAATAGAATTTTTTTCTTCACTTAATCATCTAAATTTTCTATTATCTAATTATAACAATGCTATCTCATAGCACCCTTGCAGAATCCTTCTCCTTTAGTTTAAGTTTTAACCATTGTCTCTGTTGTATTTAAATAGGGTTCTATACCTTTTAATCTTGTATGTTTTCCCTAGTACCTCTATATCTATTTGATTTCTGGTCCTTTTTAGCTTCTTTTCCTTTCTTCTCTTCCTCTCTTCTTCTCCTTCGCGCCTTTCTTATTCCCTTTTCTATCTGATTTCTTCTGTGATTCTTCTTCTGCTTCTTCCTGATATTTTGATTACGTCAAATTAACTCTTTTTTTTTGGTTGCTCTTAAGTGCTTAAGTTATTTAACTCCCTTTCCCCCCTCCTTTTCCCCGCTAAACTTGATTGGAGCTTCTTTGTCCTTTCCACGCTACATTGTTGCTGTCAATTAGAAGGATGGCTTTTTCGTGCGCCCATTCTGTAGGGTTCTAGGTTGTTATAGTTCGATAGCATGCTCTAAGCAATTGAAAATAAGAGCAAAAGATCCTGCGTTCATGTCCTTAGTGGCTTCTTACTTTCTTGTTCTTTAAGTCTCATTTTGAACTCAAAGGAAATGACGCCATTTTAAAAAATTTGAAAACAACCCCCAAGTTGATTATTTCATTAGGATCCTCAATCGCAACAGATTCCAGGAATTATGCCACATATATCGCAATAACTGTTTTCTTGGGGCTTCTTTTCTGACTCCTTATCTGTCCAGGGGCTTTGTTATTTATATAACAAAGTTTCAGCTAATAACTCTTTGCACGCCTCGTTAAATTCGCACTACTCAATTTTTTCTTTTTTAAATTCCAGGTGGTCTGCCTCCGATGTTCCCAATTCCACCTCTTTTTGCCTTTTTCCCTCCACTGACTTTCTCCCTTTTTTCAAGAAAGTTTTAAATTTAAATTATCCAAGAATCTTTATCCCTTTGACACTTTATTTTCAGCTAGAAATAGCCTATTAATGTCAAAATGGATTTGTATCAATTTCTTATTCGAATCTCTTCTTTTTAATGTTCCAAGTCAGTTAAAACTGTCGATGTTAGAGGAAAAAAAGCCAATTCCATTTCTTTTCCCTTTCTCTTTCGCAGCTTAAAATCTTTTTTTAGGAATAGTATTAGTCTTTAAAATTCAGGTTCCAGGTACCTTAAATAGATGTCCTCCATTCAACCTGGTCAGTCAAACTTTCTCCTTTAAACTTCCTCCTGCACAATCATGTCCGATCGGGTTCTTCTTTGAGGTGGCCATTTCTGACCACCGCTGCAATCACCTTTGGGGAAGGGAGTAATGGCCAGCCGAGGAGGAGAGATGTGGCTCTCCTCAACCCCGCTGATGGATCCCCCTTATTCACCACCTCAACGGGGTGGCTTCAGCCCTGAATCTGGGTGGCTCTGAGCACTCCAGCAGTGAGCACGGATCAAAACAACGGATGATCACAATTTTGATCCATTGCCGAAGAAGCCCAAACCGGAAGTCAACAAAATTATTTTCTAACAGTAATATTATTTTGTTTTTAGTAGTATAAGTTTTTAAGCAAAGGATTTAAGTTTAAGCAAAGAAGTTTAAGCAAAGGTTTAAAAATGAATCATCTTCCACAGCATGTACAACTGAGCTCTTAGTTCGGTGGTTCTATTAGGGCCATTATACAGGACATTTTGTATATATTGTTCTCTTTGCAGTAACAGTAGCAATACATGATTTTTCAAAAGTAAAATTAGTATATTTTATTCATTTGGAGGACTGTGAATCTTGGTGCTATTTCTCAGAATGCAATTCCCCTGTTTCACTGATTTTGTACTACTTTGTAATTATGCACCGGAATATACACAAAGTTGGTTTGTAACTGGATATATTCAATAAATCCATTTAATTTCTGCACTAAGAACACACAACAATAATATATATTTGAAATTTCCATAGATAGATAGATAGATAGATAGATAGATAGATAGATAGATAGATAGATAGATAAATACATACATACATTTTTGATCTGATAATTCCGGGGAAAAGTTAATAACTAAGACTGCATTTCTAAACATATACAGCATATCAAGAAAATCCGTTTATTGTATTCAGTATGACTACTTAATGCAGAACTTTTAAAACTGTGTGGATACTTTCAATTTGCATATTAAACTGGGAACTATGGCTCATGTAATTCCTTTTGGAATTCATAAAGATAAAATTAATCAAGGAATGCGAAATGAATCTTGGAATAAGATCTCTAATCTTCATGTTCTTCAAATCATGAATAAAAGGTAAAGCCCTCAGGTGAAGCTGAACTCCCGATGCATAGCTGGAAACAGTTACAGTTTTTGTAGCAAAAATATGTCTGTTTCCAGATTTATTTTTATTTTTTAATCTCTTGGTCTGTCTTATAGTCCTGGAATTCTTTAGCTCTTTCCAGTCCAGTTAGTAGGCCGGTTCAGTTCAGCTCAGACAAAATCATTCACATGGTTCATGCATATGGATAAGCACAGATATAAGAGTCAAAGCCTTATAATATATGTTAAGATGTCCAGTTTGCACACAAAAGCCAACAAATATCACATCATCTATTGTTAGAATTTTTAGTTGTTTCTAAAATCATAATGTTGTTGTTCTTATCTTTTTGCAACTAATTTTCATATATCTCCAAGAAGATTGAATTTCTTTTTTATCAATAGATCTGACAAAAATTGAGCATGAACCAAACCAGGGGTGTTAAACTAGATTTCTTCAAGGGCTGCATCAGCATTATAGTTCTCTTCTGCGGGCCAGTGAAGGGGGGAATAGGGACGAAGGATGGTTGCCTCCTGTAGCACCCTGCCAGCCAAAATGGGGCATTTTTGTGGCATTTCTGGCCCATTTTGGAACTATTTTGGGGCCATTTTTCACCCATTTTGGACCCATTCTTGGCCTGTTTTGGGCCTATTTTCAGCTCATTTTGGGCCCATTTTGGGATCATTTTTCAGCACATTTTTGGTGCATTTTTCAGCCAGTTCCATCTGACAGAGTACCACAGAAAGCCATGGAGGGTGAAAATGAGGCACATGGCCTGTTTTAGCCACCAGAGGCACCATTTGCCAGATTTAAGCATCACTCGGGCCAGATTCAGCCCACAGGCCTTGAGTTTGACATCCCTGAACTAAACAAACTAGTAATCTTACCAATCAAACCATTACTGTAATCTCTTGCCTAATATACCATTGTCATACACAAAATAAATAAAAGTAACTGAAATAATATGATTAATACCTTCTTCAAATTATCAATTGTTTCAGGAGGTACATATATATGTGATATTTATTTGTTGCATTGGATATAAAGTGATTGCACTTGGACCTATCTTCAACATATCTTCATCATAAAACTGGGTTTTGGGTTTTGTTTGGGACACTAAAACACTTCCAGGCACATCCTTCGATTATTTACAAAACATGATTCTTACCTTTTCCTCTTTTTATCATTCCCTTCTCCCAAAACTGTAGGTGGAGAAGCTTCAAAATAAAATAGATATTCTTAAAAATATAATTGGTACAGGTGTGAAACAATTTTGCATCAAATTGCAGAAATGTTCTAAAAATCCCAAATGTTTCCATGTTGAGAGAGGAAAGAGAGGAAAATGAATAAAAGAAAAAATGAATGAATGCCCATTTGAAGTGATTGAACTTGATAAAGAAGTATATGACACAAGGTTTCTGGGGGCATTTCTTTCATCTGAATTGGAACTATCTCAAACCCATGGGTGAATAATTAGTGTTTAAGAAGACAGCTTCTTCTTAACTCACATAAAGTTAGCTCTACACAACATGGATTCATGATTTATATCAGGCAACTCGCAAACTGTATTTTAAGTTATTTTAAAAATAATAGTATAAGAGTTTTTGGAAATGATCACACTTGCTAATTAAAGTGCTAGGTACCTCTTTTTAAAATTATAGAATTTCTTCTTTTAGTCCATTAAATGTTGAGATATTATATTTAGAAATAATTGTACAAAAGCCTGTTTGCCAGGAGAAATTTAACACATAATTTAAATTTAACACATAAATTTGCAAAAGGTGTTCATAAATAGTTTCTAGTTTCTGTAGATGATTAACTCTAATCTGATCCATTTCTAACACTAGCTCCTGAGGGCATAGTTGTCTTTCAATCAGGAAACTTAATTTTATTTTGAGAAAAATCCCTTTACGTTATTGGGGAGCACTTTACTACACCTTTTTAGCATTCTGAAAACAGTTTATGCCATCAGCAAACAAACAATGTTCACATGTTGTATTTTTCCAATACTCATGGTGATATGCATATGGCATTAAACCTATATATAAGTATGCACTTCGGAATTGAGAAGAATATATACCAAAACAAAATAAGATTAAAATATTTTGTTTTTACATTCTTTATAGGTGGAAAGTTTATTTTGCATATCTGATGCCTTTTGATCCTTCTTTTATTATTTGAAATCTCTTTTAAATACTGATTCCTCCGCTACCACCCTAATCTTAGAGAAAACTATACACCTTTTAAAAAATCTACATCATTCAGATTGATTAATCCATACATTCAAAATTACAGGAAGCCAAGTTCACAGTCTTTTTCTAAGGTTTAAAATAAGTAGAAAGTGAGTGTCATTTTCTTATGTTACACTAAATAGCCAGGTCTATTACTCCACATTTTTATGAAAAGGCCAGGTGTAGAGTTGTAATTGCAGGAATGTTCTTATCTTGGATGGCAAACTTCAGATAAAGAATGTTTACAAGCAAATACAACTCAGGCAAACAAAGTCACTAATCTAAAGGAGGATTAGAGA
>BHFT01032787.1:0-13854 GCA_004320025.1 Laticauda laticaudata | reverse complement strand
TATATATATGCTGTTCAGCTTCCTTCGGGTATTATCCCACGTCATTGTAATGCTTTTAAAGTTGTAGCAGAATTTCATTTGCCATCATCAGGCTTTTGTACTGAGTTCGTCTACACACAGAAAAATTTTAAATGATTTGGCAGTAACCAAAACATCACAGCAATTATGGCCTTTTTTCATGTTTGTTCCTCGAAAAATTAAGTCAATGTCATTATGTCATCTGTCATTCAAAGGCATTAGAAGCTATCTCAGACCTTCTCCAAACTTTTTAGTTATAAATTGTATTTGTGTTTGAGTATGATCTGGGACCCTAATAAAGCAGGCTGAAATTATGGTGGTCGAAGAAGTTAGAAAAAATAGGCAGCTGGTATGCTCAAGCTCTGACTGCCTTTAAGCCCTATGTTCATGGAGATTGCCTGATGATGGCTAACTTCTTTTTCAGTGAGAATGGCCACTGCCACTAAGTGATAAACACATTTCTTTCTCCCAATCCCAACTCCTTTTACAAATCTCCCATCATTCTTCTCAAAATTTTATTCATTAGGTTTACAATCTCTTTGGAAAGGACCATCGAAAATAGAGAGAGAAAATAGGGGTGTTAGGAAAGTAATGCCAATCAATTAAAAAAATATTACTATATACTATTAATCAGAGCAATCAAAAATGGCATTTTATTTATTTTTATTTTCAATGGTTTGCATTTTCTGGGTATTCTCTTATAAAAGATTATAATTCATTTCATTAAATTCCCAATCTGCTTCTCTGTATCAATATCAGAAAATAGCTATTAATTGTGTTTTCAAGATTCTGGCTCTTTTCCAAAAGGTATGATTATTT
This sequence comes from Laticauda laticaudata, assembly GCA_004320025.1. Classification (NCBI taxonomy): domain Eukaryota; kingdom Metazoa; phylum Chordata; class Lepidosauria; order Squamata; family Elapidae; genus Laticauda; species Laticauda laticaudata. The sequence goes on along the minus strand of BHFT01032787.1, from coordinate 13,017 downwards.
TTCTTTCACAAAAATCCTACAATAAATTATATTATCACCAGTGTGCATAAGAAAAAAGTTCCTGATGTTTTCTGCCCAGGTGAATTCCCTAATCACCTGGAGGACGTAATAAAATTCCAATCATGGAAAGTTTCAGTTTTAAATGCCTGCATATTAAAAGATGGGGTGGCAATTTCCCATCAACTAACAGAATATTTCTATAACCCCAAAACAGAGAAGTAAATCTAACACTTAATTTTAACTTTTCAATAATGTACATATACAGAAATCAAATTCATTATATTACTGCTAAAAGGAAGCAGGAGAGTTCAGCTTTGAAAGCAAAGATGTGGCTGGAGTTGTTTATGGAATAGATCACAAATTGTTCATGTACAATTCTAAGTCAAGCTAAAATGAGGGGAAAAAAATTGACCACTTTCACAATATAATCTTGAAGAAATGTCCACCATTTTTAAGGAAAACTTCCTTTGAAGCCCTGAACCATAAGGCTAATAAACCAGATGAAATGTGGGGTGCTGTTAAAGTTGTAAAACATAAATTTATGAGAAAAACTGCCAAAGATGAAGAAACAGAACAAGTCAAACTGGGTGTCAAAGCACAGAGTATATGTTGCCAAGAAGTGGAGGTAAAGCTGAACAAGATAAAGATTTCACAAAGTAACTTTGTTAAGAATTTAAAAGACTTGATAGAACAGACACAAACAGGATTACGATAGCATCTGTAAAGAAATAGAAAATGGAAATAGACAGGAAGAATCATCTTCTGAATTCAGAAGGATAATCCAATCTTAAATTGATACGTTAAAAGATACATATGGACAGATAGTAACTGATTTAAATGAGATTTTAAAAGATGAAAGAAGTAATCTGAACTTACATTCTTTATAGTAGAGATGTCAACATCTGTGTACATGGTGAGGTAAGGTTGGGCTTTGAGGGGGTAACAGATAGATTACTAACAGTGAAAGAAGTAATCAAAAAGAATAGTCAAGTATACACCATATTTTAACACTTGGTGAAGTAACAGTGAAGGCCCTGGAAAATATATTCAAATGCTGTGATGTGTCAATATCCAAAAATCAGAATGGTATAAATAATGATTTTCCCTGTAGCACTCTATGTAAACAGAAATTGAACTTCAGAATTTATTCATGTATTTAGCCTATGTTAAAAATGTTTTTTTTTAAAAACACACATCTTAATGCATTCTTAATGAGCAAAATCTGACACTCTTCACTCTATTTACAAATTCAGAGGTAGACAATTTATTTAGTCAATACATGATGGAGTTGCATACAGAAAATCTCAAAGGATCCTGTTCCACAATATGTCTCACTGTCTGCTTTGGAGCACCACAGCTACATTCCAATGAGGATTGAACCTTGGAAAAGCAGAATAGAAGCAAGCAGTGCATTTGAATGTGGATGTTGGAGAAGATCCCTGAGAATATCATGGATAACCAAGAAAGCAAGAAAGGAACAAGGATCAGCAGTAAAGTGAATAGACCCAATTATCGTGGCAATGGAAATAGACAGGAAGAACACTGGAGCATCTGAAGGGTTAGTTTGGATTGTTAAAATACACTACCAACTTGATGGGACCTAAGTAATCAACCAATGAATATGTCAATCTTTCTGTTATGCTTTTTCTTTCTCTTTCTCTATCAAGGTATAGAGTTTGTCAATTGGCAAGTTTTTATCCTTCGTGCTACAGGTTTTCCATAATGATTAAGTTTGCCATGTATTCTATAATAAGCCTTTCTTCATGTTGGACAAGCTTGGGTACCTTGATAAATACCACACTTGCCACAAGACTTCCTAACTTTTTTTTTTACTATGCCCTTTGAGGTCTAATTCTCAGTTCATTTGGTTTACTTTTAACATTTATAATGTCTGACTGTTTCTATGGAATCCCAAGTTCTCTCAATTGATTTGCTGCTATTTCTTCTGCTCAGTAAGTACAGTATCTATAGATTTTTCCAAAGTTAAATCACTTTCTCCAAATAATTTTGCTTGTACTTTTTCTAGCCTAATTCCATCAATAGACAGTCCATGATAAGAGACTTCCCATTGTCCACATTAACACATTTTATATTTTTTTATTTAAATTGTATCCTACCTTTATTATTTTTAGAAATAACACCAGGCAGTAAATATATCCATAAGACTTCCTCTTCCTATTTTCCCCACAACATTAACCCTGTGGGGTGGATTGCTAAGAGGGAGTGACTGACCCAAAGTTACCAGTTGGCTTTTGTGGCTAAGATGAGATTTGAACTCATGGTCTCTTACTTTTTAGCCTTACTTTAACCATTAGTAATAATTTTAAATCAGACACCTAAGCATATACATTTTCTCCTTTTTATTGTATCCTTGTGCAAATTTATATCCCTCTTAAATAGTATTTTACCCAATTTAACAAATGAAGCTAGTAGCTTTGTTGATCCAATTCATCGCCAAATGGAAAGTATTAATCATAGCTTCTTCCTCAGCAAGATTCAAGAACAAAATGGCGCGAATTTTTCCAGTCTTTTTATCAACTCCTTCAGTTAGGCATAACAGGTCAAATCTGCCCCTCCACTTTCTCAGGTGTTTTTAAAACATTATCTCTGAATTTCAAGGCTTCAAATGACCCATCCCAATTCAACCTACCTCAAACCCTTTTGACACCATGTTAGGGTTGTTATTTAGACAAACATTGAGGGGGAAAAACAAGTAAATATGGAGAATTTCATTCTTTGGTTGACAACAAAGGCCTTTGCAATAGCATAGCTTCTCTATGCATCTTCAGGATCATGGGTCTTAGTGATAACAGGTATCAATATACACATTAAGCTTGAGTAAACAAAGATAATCTGATCCTTCCACCATGTTTAAGAAAACAATGAGACTGCAAATGTTCTTGTAAAAATCTGGAGGTTTTTCCTTAAGGTTACCTTCCATTTTGTAGATGTAAATTTTGTGGTAAGTCTCAAACTGAGATTTGTTCAGTAACTGTTTATATAAGCTGTTAGAATGAAAACTTTTCTTTTAGAATTGTTCTACATTTGTATTCACTAATTTATCACACTGATCTTGCTACTGAATAGAAAACTGAAGACTATATAAAACATTCCCCATATATTCCCTCACTTTTCTTTTTAAAAAGTGCAATTTACCAGAGTTTTAGTAGTATTTAATGTTTACAGCACCAGGTGATCCAGAGCATATTTTTTTACATCAGAAATGTTTTGCATGTTTATATCATTCCAAATATATTGTTTTAATTATTCTTTTAAAAACACATTTGCTTTGATAAAGATATATTGGGGCTTTACAAAAATCATAGTATGAAAAGATGGATTCATAAAGGCTAAATATTCCCACCCACTTTATGCATTAAACAAAATAGTCTTATATAATCAAATGTAGCTGTAATTACAGGGATAAAAGCCACTCATAAATTGTAACCATGGAAAAAGATATCAACCGGTTTTTTTCTGCCAGTATTGTTCTAAGCATCACTTCTGTCATTTCAGCTCCCAAAATTAAAAACCAAATTCATATACAAGGTTTCTGAAACAGACAATTTTAATAAATCCTCCCTCTCTATGGGACTGATATTGCTAACATTCTTCAGCTCACCCCAAAATAAACGGACCACAACAAGGATGTTTTAAAATTGTCTGTTAGTAATGTGTCCTGCCATTAAATCACATCTTAGCTGCTTACATGACCTATGTGTTTAAATGCCAGGTATAAAGTGTTGTTTTGTGTGTTGTTATTATGAGTAGAGGACATCGTGATGTGGGACAAGTCTATGGTGCCATGACTGCTATGATGTTTGTTTTATTTTTAAAAAGTAACCATGAATACAATTTAAATCATTCCTTAAAATGTTTAAATCATTTTAGCGGCAAATAAGCAGCTTGGGATAAAGATAGTCTGAAAGCCTATCCTTCTCGGTGTTAGGGTTGTGATCCACTAAGAATTTACATCCAAAAGGAATATAGCCTTCAGCAACATATATACAGCATAAAGGTTTGTTACTCCTGGTACAAGTCCTCCAATGAAAGGAGTCTGTATAAGTTAAATTGTGCAACATTTAATGTGACAATTCCTGGGACTTAAGTCATTTAAGATCTTTCCCATCAATTTTAATTTGGCCAGTCTGTCAGCCTTCAAGATCTTCTACTATTGCTTTGCATCTTTTGGCTGTCATAAGAAACGGGGGGAGGAAGGGAAAGTCTGGGAAGTGAGCTGGAGGTGTTACATTCTTCTGTTGTGTAAATGGGGGGGGAAGCATACAATAGAGTTAGGTTTCTATTTCTCGCTTAGCTTTCTTTTCTCTGTGCAACTGCAACCCGTTATCAAAATATGCCAAGGTCAACGGACAGAGGCCTCATCATCACCTGAAGATGCCCACATGATCATATTCACAACTTCTAATTGGAAGTGTCATCTGAACTATTGGGGGTGGGAACATTTCCATCACTTTGTATATGTGAATTGCGCGCCTAATTTCTCAGATTCAGAATTCTTTGGTTGCTACCACTTCACTTTCAGTAAAAGATATCTTTTCTCTAAACTAAAGAGTCTAAGTATTTCTTTCCTGGATTTTGAATGGAGCTCTGCCTGACACAGTCTAACTTTTGTTTTGTTTTTAAATTGGGGCTCAAGACATTAAAATGATTGAAGATTACAACTAGGTCATTTAAAGTATGTATAAATATTTTAAAGATAGGAAGTTAATACTAAAGAAACCAAGAGGCACATTTCTCCACATATCTGTGCTAATGCTACAGAGGAATAAAATGCCATCTTAAAGATCAGCACAAGATATACAACCAATTGACACAGCAAACACTATATCTATCAAGAGTTCCTTTCAGGGGTAGCTTTGTTTAAAGTACATGTAGACAGATCCCAAATGACACAGACTAGGCTTAGAAATATTTAATCAATGAATTCAGTAACTTCTTCCACAAGTTCAATTCTAAACTTTTTTTATGGGCTAAGATTGGAAGATGTGTAGATTTTTGCATCTACCTTTACCGGAAGCATTAATCAGGACATTTCTTCCATACTTGTATCAATATAGTCATCTTACAATGACATCAGTCAGGATATTTCTTTTACTTGTCTATAACTTTCCTTATTCTAGATTTCCATTTCCTCAGCTAAAAATTGAAGTTGCCTACCAAGAGGATGGATGGATGGATGGATGCAGGGGTGGGGTTTTCATGGTTCATACTGGTTCGTACCTTGTTCTGACAATGAGCTGGCTCTGAACCAGTTTGCTTCGATGAGCATGTGGGCCCACCTACCTGCCCCTGCTCTTTCCTGTGCTTCATGTCGTTTTGTTAGAGCACAGCTGATTCACGTGGCAGAGTGGTTTGCCACGCCTCAGCTGTTTTCTTCAGCTGCAGTTGAAGGTAAGTATTAGCTTTTTTAAATGTGGAGCATGCATGGAGCAAAGCATGCACTCACCGAACCGGTTGTTATAATGGTTGAATTGCACCAATGGATGGATGGATGGATGGATATTAGGCAGATATCCTTCTTAGTGATATCCTTCTTAGGAATTGGCAACAAGACTAGAGTCACATTGGACACATCTCAATTGAAAGCAAAATATACATTTGGGGAACCTTGTGATTTATGGAATACAAACGTATCCATACACACCTACACACCAAAAACCCTGAATAGATCCTTTCTCTTTGAGATAAATTCATGCATGCCCTGGATAGTAGGGCTATATGAAGCCTATATTCAAAGATTAAAGTTGAATTTAATTCAAGAATATTTTTCAAATAAATCTTCACATTGAATCATTGAATTGATTCAGCAGATCATATCAAATCAGGTCATATCAAATTGATCAACTTCTGTGAATGTACAAATATACTTTTATAGCATCAAATCGACAGAGTGAATTGATTTACTTGAATAGTCCCAGTAATAACTCTTGAACACATTATGCAATATATTTGAATTGAATCTGATTCTTTGAATGTAATTCCTGTTCTAATCAAATATTTGTTTATTCCCACTGCCCCCAAATGGTATCTCCCTAAATTTACAATACTAGCTCTGATAGATTTTAAAAATTAACTAGGGAATAGACTGGAAAGTTAATAAATAATTGGAAGAAGAATTATAGAGAGAGAAATATCTGAGCAAAGAAACTAAGCATAAAAGAGAAACCATATGAATGTCCATAATGGAAGAAAGAAAGGGGGAGGAGACATCAAAAAGGTGGTGATGAAGGAGTCAGAAGAAAAGAAGGCAGTAATAGTGGAAGCTATTGGCCTTTCCCTTCACTAATGTCAATGTTGGGAAGATTAAAAGGCTTATGTTCCCAATTTGACAGTGCTCATCCAGAGTAGATATCTGCATAAGTGAAATAAAAAAGGACAGCAACCAACACATATACAACCAGTTTCCCAGCCTCTTTTCTTCTCATGCACTGACACAAGCTGGCATGCCAACACTGCAAACAGTTTTAGGGATATAAACACAGTCCAAATTCTCATAGCCAGTTCCTCAGGTTGTATTTCTGTGCATTCTTCCAGACAAGGGTTTTAATCAGTGGTGGGATTCAGCCAGTTCAGAAGCGGTTGTTAACTTTCTCAGTAGTTTGGTGAACTGGTTGTTGAAAGAAATCATTAGGGCAGAGAACCAGTTGTTAAATTATTTGAATCCCACCACTGGTTTTATCACAAATGTGATATGTTTCTTTCCCAGCATTTGATATGGAATCCTTTCATCTTTTCTTCTTTCTCAGAAGATCCAGTTATGAGGATAAGAGAGTTGCCCAATGCTATGTCTGGACAAAAGTTGGACAAAAAATGGTTATGAAATAGTGAGAAGATCCAGTTTCCTGTCAATCTTCCTTAGCTGAGTTTAGCACCATCGAAGAAAGGATATGGGGAAAGACACTGGGATCTAGCAGAAGAGAGGATGAATTGAAATTGTAGGCAAGTTTCAGGGGAAAAGAAAATTGAAAGAAATGAAACAGCAGCTGTAAATACATTTTGCAATCTGGCCATATTATTTTATGAACAGTCTTTTTTATCTCTGAAAAGAATATAGATGCCTTAAGGGGCATATTTTTCAAAGAAAAAATATATAGTGGGGGAGTAAGCATAGCTTCCAATTAAAATCAAACTATGAAATACAATTAAATGTGGAGATCCAATTATCTATCTTCGGGTCAATTACATGATATTAATATCAGGGGAAGGGAAACCTAGCTGGTTTGGGAAACGGGAGTGCTGCAAATATAACTGCGAAGGAACAGATGGCTTGGTCCCTTTCTATTCCTATTTTCATTTCTAGGCCTTGAAAGTTCAAAATTGAGGGAGGAGGGGATAGTAAACTCAACCTTTAATTATTTCCATACAGAGTTTGCATTATTCCAAATGTGTCTCTTTTATCTGGAACACAGCTGGATTTGTCTCCTTTAATGAGCTATTTTATAGGCTGCTACAAGGCCATACCTGTATAATTCTTCAGGGTAAAGGTACTCTAAATATTAGCAGGAAGAACCGTTGCTTCATCTCCTTATTTGTTAAATTCAGTTCTTTCAAAAATCTACTTCCAGTCCATTTGAGTAGGATTGTCACAAAAACACAGTGAGTAGGCATCCTTTAGTACTTTTTAACCAACAAGGGAAGTTTAGAAGCAAATGGTGTGAGAAAGTGTGTCCTATCGACTTTTTCAATCCACTACACTTATGTTATTTCTTGACCCATAAAGTGTAGTATCACATTAGAAAATGCATTCTTTCCTCCCTAGGCTGTCAGAAAAAAGACCGATCTTCTGTTGCAGAAGTAATTCTATCAGGCAGAATTCTAACTAGTGGCTTGGTTACTATATTTGCAGATCTATTTCATAAACCATATTTGCGGTTTGATATCCAATCTAGTTCTCAGATAACCACTTTATATAAAGATAGAGCAAATCTGATTCAACCTATTCTCAGCTAATAAAAGATATACTGCCGGACCATTGTTTGTACCTATTCTCCATGAAAAGCAAAATGAAGAATTGATTTTTTTTTTCCACAGACATATTGAAGCTTCTCTTGCTATAGATCTCTGGCTTAATTTTATTTTAGGCAGGCCAGTATATCAAGACAATACTCTGTCATTTCTTTATTCAGCTACAGTTCAGATAAGTTTGTGTTTTATACAGCACATCTCATTTACCTTGTTAGGAAGGCTTATCTCTCAATTCTAACCTGAACAGTTTCTTTAAAATACATATAATTTCCTTGTTTTGGTCCAAGGTACTAAGGCTACAAGTGGAGAAGAAGCCTTGAGAAGGAGATGGGAGAGATGAAACAGTAACTCAGCCCTGAGATGTAAACAACCTAGAAAGACACTCAGAGCAGCCTTTGCACAATAAAGATTTTATTTATTTTCTTTATAAATTTTATTAAATTTCCAAATTTTAAAAAACATAAAACAAAACTTTATACATTGTTATCAACATCAAGACATCTTTTGCATTTCCTCACATTTTTCAGTATATGTATTTACTTATTCCTTTACCATTGCATCTTACTCTTACCATAAATCTTTTATCCTTACATCTCAAACTTCTCCATGGTATATTTACATATTCCCTCATTCTTTTTCTAATTGCCATTTTATTTTCTTTTTATTTCTGAACCATTTATACCAGGCATACCAGGCCCTATAATGAATTGAATCTTCTCTGTCTTTTATTTTCATTGTTAGCCTGTCCATCTCTATACAATCTATTATTTTTTAATAACCATGCCTTCCAGTGGAACCCTTTTTTCCCTTCCAGAGCTGTGCGTATGAAATCCTTGCAGCTGTTAATATATGTAACATAATATATCTATCTGTTTTATTGTGTTTTTGTGTTATTATACCTCATAAAAAAGTTTCCAGATTAAATTCAGTTTTCTGATTCGTGATTTCTTCTATCCATTGTCTAACTGTATTCCAATATTTTTTCACTTCCTGACATGTTCACCAGGTATGAAAATAAGTACCTTTTTCTTTTCCACATTTCCAACAATTTGGGTCTGAGTTAAACATTTTTGCCAATTTAGCGGGAGGAAGGTGCCATCTATAGAACATTTTGTATTGATTTTCCTTGTATGCTGTGGATGTAATTAGTTTGTGTTTGCACAATAAAGATTTTAGACAGGCTTTTTAAATTATATGAATACACTCTACAACAACAAAGTAACACTCCTGGATTTTCTCTCATAACTGTTTCTTGAGCTGACCTACTCAAATGGCTGACATTCAGTTCTTGTCTGTAAAAATCTCAGCAGCCATTAGAAAACAGCAATGTTGGAATGTTTAGAGTCTATTTGCTACATTCAGTGATCTACCAAATGTTTGTAGTCTAGATCTGGTTGCCCTAAAATTGCTGTGAAACTGCACTAGGCATTTAGAAGTATTGTTGTTAGTCAATGAGAACTTCAAAGAAGGAGGCCTCCACATACAATTTTATTTGTTTATTTAATTTCTATAAACTTCTATCTCAAGCAGTGACTTTGGGCAGCGTACAAAACTAAAAGACCAATTTAAAAAATATTTAAAGAACAATGAAGACATCCAAAATAAATAAACATCTTTATGCCTCAAATATTTAGAATTCACTCATCATTCCTTATGTTTCGTAGTATTAAAATAACAACAACCATAGTAGGCCTGGGTATGCATTCCAATGACAATTGTTTATTTGCTTCACAATGACAGATTCAGAAATGATAACACCCATTCGTTCTGCTAGATACTCTGTCTCCCTTGCCTATGTTTCTTAATTTCCTTCTCCTTCTGTTACTAGTCTTATAACTAAATGGTTCAATTTATTTGCCATGCAATGTCACTATACTCGATTTTGGTCGTTTATTACATTCTCTCTCTCTCTTGTTTTGCAGGATGGTCACAGTGTAAGTGTTTGTTGGGGGGGTAGAAATGAGTGCTTTAAAGACATTGCAACTTATCAAGGTTTTCAATTTGATGCTCCCTGGCCCTTAAGGACTCAAAAATGTGTTCACTGAGGTCATGGAAACTTTCTCCTTTTTAAAAATTTTATTTCTTGCTCTCTCATCTCAAGGTTCCCAGAAGTCATCCCAGATGGTAATTTGTTATGATCAGATAACCTACTTTGTTGCAAATAAACAACAGAAGTTTGCAAGTAGGAAAGTTGAGCACCCATTGACTATATTAGCCAAAGAATGTCTGTTCTGTAGCTTTTAAAAATCTAATCAAGCAATCCAAATCAATCCAATGAGCACAAGTACAACAGTGTTCATGATCTGCAGAAGTAGAAATGGTTGATTTGTAACCAAATGGTGCCATCACACAGACAGAATGAAAAAAGGAATTGCTAAGAAATGGTTTCCCTTTTTATTTGGCTTGAAGCTGCCACTGGATTTAAGAGTATTCTGTTAATGAAATAATTCTAGCAGGATAAAAATGTATGAGTGAATTGTAATGTGTGAAAATGGGAACTATCGAGCTGCGCAGCCTCTGACATTTGATTCCAAAAGATGCTATGGAGCTTGCAAGGACAAAAATATAACACCTCTCATTAAAACTGCTGGGCAATTGCAAGGAATACATGGCTGATTTAATGCAGACCTGCCAACCCCTGATAAAGGAAAATCTGGAGACCCATGAAAAAAAATCTGGAGATTCTATAAAAAATAGTGAGATTCTATTTTTTTCCCGATCAAGATTAAACAAACCCCTTTTCCATCGAGGAAAGTCATTAACAGTTTATTTAAATGTTTTATTTGTGTTCCCTGTTGTAAGAAGATGCAGCTTTCTTTCTTCTATTGAAAAATCACCACCTCTTTTTGCCATGTTTATACGATTGCGATCGCTTTCCTGAGCTGAACTTACAAAGACTACTGGGAAACTAGCCTGGTTCCCAGGGCCTACTCCCCTTTCAAAATGANGCCTTGTCGTGAGACCGTGAGAAATGACAAAAAATCATGAGACTCACGGCAGAACCGTGAGAGTTGGCAGGGCTGTTTAATGAGATGCATTTTTCAGGTTATACTATATTTGCACCCCATAGGGTTTGAAGCACTTCTTTGGGATCATAAAGTGCTGCACAATCCTATTCTCCTACATCATTCTACGTAACACATCCTGAGCACAATTCAAATGCACAAGGTATTTGTACCATAGGATAATCTATGAGGCCAGCCAGAAGATAGATCCTCTGCAACATGATCCTTTCCTTTCCAAGAACAAATTGCTAAGGATAAGATTTATTACTGGATCCTAGTTTTTCTCTCAAGCAAAGAGGGAAGAAGAGTTCATATTTCATGAACATATTGGGGCATGATGGTCCAGTCCTTAAAAGGGATGACTGGACCATAATGCCTAGATGCTTATATTCAAGTTCACCTACTTTGGATTAGCTGTACAAACAATTTGTGATAATAGCAATAGCACTTAGATTTATATACTGCCTTACAATGCTTTTACAGCCTTCTCTAAACAATTTACAGAGTCAGCATATCACCACCAACAATCTGGATCCTCATTTTACCCACCTTGGAAAGATGGAAGTCTGAGTCAACCTTGAGCCTGATGAGATTGGATCTGCCAAACTGCAGGCAGCCAATAACCAGCAGAAGTAGCCTGTAATACTGCATTTTAGCCATTGCACCACCGCAGCTCTTATTTCTGATTAGCTTTCAAGGAAGCTTTAAAATTCAGCTACCAGTTTGCAACTCCTTGAAGATCTTGATTTTTCCTCAGGCATGTGATCTGGAAGTTAGATGAGCCTATTTTATGATGTTTTTGCTGTTTATTATTTGAGTGAGGTTTATCTCTAGCTACTATTATTTCATTATTAATTGTTGTTTGACTTTAATCCTCTTGCAATGTGACATGAGTGGTATATGCATTCAGATAATAAATAATACAAATTGACATATAAGTTCCTAAACTACTTGATATCTGAATATATGACAATTCCCTTTCACCAGTACACAATTTATCAGTTACCAAGATAATTGGAAGAAGTCCTGCTGCATGTGATAAGATCTACAGTAAATAAATATTGTGTTAAGCTGCAGGTGTGTCTTCCCTATTACAGCATTTTCTCTACCTCCTGAAATTCAAGAAATAGCTTATATTGCAATTTTTATGTTATTTTTAAGAAACTTCCTCTTTTTTGTTTTTCTTGTTTGTTTGCTTTTATGAGTATGTGTCAATGTATGTGTGTAATAATTGGATTTAAATAATTGTACTGCTTCAAGATGTGATAGTATGGAAAATGACATCCAAAGATATTTTAACAGTAAAAATTATATGATTTTAAAATTAATTTAAATCTTAGTTCAAGTTAGATCCTAGTACATTAGAACATTAAACATATAGACCAGAAGCAATGGATGGAAATTAATCAAGGAGAGAAGCAACTAGAACTAAGGAGAAATGTCCTGACAATTAGAACAAAAAATCAGTGGAGACCTCCCTCCAGAAGTTGTGGGCACTCCAACACTGGAAGTTTTTGTATCAAATGGTATAGGGATTCCTGTTTGAGCAGGGGGTTAGACTAGAAGATCTTCAAGGTCCTTTCCAACTCTGTTATTCTGTTAACTAGTACAAGCTCTGCTCTGTGAAGACCTTCCCAGGTAGACCAGGAAAAACAGGCAGAAAACACAACTAAAGGAGCCAATTCTACTTTTTGTAAGACTACATTAGGAAATGTAGCAAGCCTGCAAATCACCCACCTTTTCTTCTACAGCCTGAGAAGTGAGAAGGTAGGGAGAGAAGTTAGGGAGGTTTCTTTCTGAGTGTCTTCTCATTATACAGAGCTATGGCCTATTCCCCCACTTATCTGATCATTCTCTAGGCACTATCTCTTCTCCCTGTTTCCCAAGGTCATTCTTTCATACTGTTACAAGAATCTTGTAAAAAAGGGCTAAATCAAATCTATATGCTTCCTTAAGGCCCTGTCACACTGGCCGATGGATGCAAAACGTTTGTAAAAAGGACACAGCGGACAAGAAAAATGTTCCA
>BHFT01032784.1:0-12763 GCA_004320025.1 Laticauda laticaudata | reverse complement strand
TGATGAGGCCTCTGTCCATTGACCTTGACATATTTTGATAAAGAGTTGTAGCTGCACATAGCATAGGATAGAAACCTCAGCAAGAATGTATCCCCCTCCCCAGCTTATACAGTTCTGATTTGTAACATCTCCAGCTCGCTTCCCATAACCATTCCTCCCTCCTCCCTGTTACTTATGACAGCTGAAAGATGCAAAGCAAAGGGAGAAAATCTTGAAGGCTGGCAGTATTGCTGTAATCAATGTCATTTAAGACCTTGGTCTTCAGTGGTTCCAAATTACATCGGGTATCTAATTCTTTTAATATAAAGTTTATTATAGTTTTTAATACAGAATAAAAACTAACAAGAACTAGTGTTTAGAATGAAAAAGAAAAATGAAAGAATAAAAGCAAAGACAAAAGTTGTAGAAATCAAAAAGAAAAGTGCTAACATCCAACTTTTTTTTACAGCAACAATATATAAATATAAAATAACTTCTTTATTTATGGCTACAGCATTGTTTACATTTGCTTTATAATCTATTTTTTTCTATTTCTCAAACTATATATGATAAAAAATTATCTGTTTTCCAAAGAGTCAATAAGGGTTTTGCAATCATCAGTAAATTTAGACAATGTCCTATGTTTAATTAAAGCAGTCAAGTTGGCCATCTCAACAAATTCTACCATTTTCACCATCCATTCATCCATTGTGAGTAAAGTTGAATATTTCTGCCACTCTTATGCATATAAAAATGTCACTGTAGTTGTCATACATAAAACATCCATCAATTCATCAATCCCAAAAGAAAAGTCCCTGATATCAATTGTATATGTGTCTTTAAAAACTTCTGATTTATTGTGTATAATTGAGTTTACTTTTCTGTATGGCTACCAAGCACGGTAAAATATTTTCTTTTTGGTTACATTTCCAGTATAACTTCATTTATTGTGCTCAAATATTGTCAACCATAACAAAACTGAAGAAGCTACTTAGATGAGACATCATCAAAGAAAAACAAATTCTAGTTGCCTTTTGAAAAAGCATCTTTGGAACATACCTTACATAATTACAGTTCTTTACCAAAGCAAGTATAGTTTCTTATTGGATATGTCCATTTTTCAGTATCCACCTGAATATCATATTGTTATTAAAAGTTTTCACACTGTTTTATATGTTGTTTTCTATAGACTTACTGGACAAAACTACCAACCTGTTCTTTAAAATCCATGAATGGTTGTCGAAATATCCAGGTAATTAATAAATCTATCCTTTCTGAGCAGATGTATAAAGTTAAAGAAACTAATTGATCATGTCAGGACAAAGGTGTTGTTCATTGTGCAAAGGCCAAGTTAATTCATATTGATGTGATTCAAATTAACCTTAATCAGCTACTAGGCTGACTCTGATTTCATTACTTGATGTGTTGTACTTAGACATCACCTTCCTTTAAAAATCCCTCAGACTTATTTCCTCTTTGCTTAAAAAATAATAATAAAGGCCCATTTACACATCAAGTCTTATTAATATAATTGGCTTTAAGATTGACTTTTTTTCATGTTGCCACTTTTAGTTTCCGTTAATTTTGAAAAGGTCACATAATTCAGTCTGATGTGATATAAATTAATCTCAAATGTTCCCATCCTTCTTTAAAATGATAGGTCATTGCTTTAAAAAATATATTCTTTTACAAAGATAGCATACATTTTGTTTCTAAGCAACTGAGGAGGTTTGGGACATAGACTTTGATTATGCTAACTGCTATATACATTTGTAAAGGGGTGATATATCCTTCTGCACACATTTTTCCTCTGGTTTTGTCTTAAAATATTATTGGATACCTGGAAGTGTGGTAGAGCTGATTAAATGGATCTGTTGATCATTTTGATCAATAAGATTATAGACTATTAGTTTTATGTACTTTATATTTTTATGCTTTTTTATGCTTTTTATGCTACAAAAAATTGTAGAACTTTTTTCTGATTATTTTTTAGAATTTGTTTTAATTGTTTATAAGCCACCCAGTCATGCATTCGGAAAGTATTCAGAACACTTTCAGTTTTACAACTTTGTTATGCTGCAGCCTGATTCTATAATTGTTGAAATTCATTTTTTCTTATTGATCTACATTCATCACCCCATAATGACAAAGTGGAAACAGAATTGTAGAAATGTCTCTAAATTTATTAAAAGGAAAGAAAAACCCCTGTAATATCACAATGACATAAATATTCAGACCCTTTGCAACAACAATTTTAATTTAGCTCCGGTTTCCCACCCCTATTTCTCTTTATAGTTGCTGATATGTTTCTACACCTTGTTTGGAGTACCATACATCCAAGACAACACAGGAGTAGCTTGGGAACAACTCTGTGAAAAGCCCTGACTTCAACTCTTTGGAATATCTCTGGATGGACCTGAAAATAGCTGTTCATTGATGGTCACCATCCAACCTAACTGAACTTGAGAAGATTTACAAGGAAGAATGGAAGAAAATTGTCCAATCCAAGTATGCAAAGCTTGTTGCATCATACCATCCAAAAATTTTGAGGCTGAAATTGCTGCCAAAGTTGCTTCAAAAAAGTACCGAATGCTTATGAATGCTTATTTCTGAATGCTTATCCCAAGTAAAAGGGCTCTGAATATTTTCTGAATGTACTACATGTATGAAATGGCTAATATTATATATTATTTATAGATTACCTAATATAATATATAGAAAACTAGGTTCAGTGGCCTAGGTGAAGTTTTCTATGTCAACAATTCCATGACTGTGTTCATATTGTGAACAAATCAAATAATAAAAATATTATTGCTTCAAATTTTAAGACAATATATTAGGTAGTTTTCTATATCCTGTATATTTGTATTATTTATTACACAATAATTTGTCCAACTGCAGAGGCTTTCAGCAATTTATAATAACTACAATCCAAATCCTTGCCTGATCACATAAAACATTGTAATTTATCTTCGTTATTACATTTATAACATCAAAAATCTAACAACAGCATGCAAAGTTAAAGCAACTCCAATAAATGGGACTTCCTCATCTGCTGTTCACTATTCCAATGAAAATGAATTCCCATTCCATCTGTCCCAAAGTTGACATTGTTACTTAGGATTTCCTAACATTTAAAATATAAAATACAATTTTAAATTGCAGGATATTTCCTCCCTTGTAATTTAACCCTTATTACTTCTGGAATATAAAGAATGAGGGTCAAGCCATGTGACACCTGTTCAAGTATTTAATTGGTGATTACACTCCAAGTATGTTTTTCAATCTATAGTTATAGATCCACACAATAGAGACATCCAGACTACACTTAATTAGTCTGCTAATCAGAATTCATGGAATACTTTAGCAAATGCTTCTATCAAACTCAAATTGCCTTCTTGTTTTTCAAATTAGGTCTTCACAATTGCTCAGTTGAATGTACTGTACAGCCTCTTGTCAGAGAATTCTGAGTTAAAACAAAAGTCAAGTGGAACTCTCCTTTGTTGTATGTTGTACTTTGTCTACTTTTAATTGAACAGTTGGTATGCTGCTTTTATTTTAGTTTGAATGTTAATGAGATGATTTTGCATTCAACTTCCTTCACTAAACTTATTTTGAACTTAACTTACCTGAAATTATTTTTAAAAATAACCAACTTTTTTCTGTCCTCCATATCTATTCTATTTAATTT
This sequence comes from Laticauda laticaudata, assembly GCA_004320025.1. Classification (NCBI taxonomy): domain Eukaryota; kingdom Metazoa; phylum Chordata; class Lepidosauria; order Squamata; family Elapidae; genus Laticauda; species Laticauda laticaudata. The sequence goes on along the minus strand of BHFT01032784.1, from coordinate 9,093 downwards.
CCAGCTTTTCACAGAAATATTTATAAGACCACATTAGCTTGCACTGATGATGTTACCTAGCTTGGGTAATTAAATGTTAGCAAGAACAAGCAAGTTCAGAGAGCACCAAAGACCCCTCAAAAATATCAGAAATTCATATATGACCCAAGGATTATAAATTATAAATTTATAAAATCTCCAAAGGTTCATTCCTCCTACCTGTAAACAAGTTTTCCGTCCATCTTAGTGAAAAGAAATTTTGGGGATGTAGTTTGAAACTGAACTAAGTGAAATTATTCTAACTTTATAACTATTATTATAGTTATAACTATAACTATAAATTTTAATGAGTTTTTTCTGGCTTAGGAAGATCTGTATTGAAATGTAAGTCATGAGTACTATAAATGTCTCACACTTTATGTTTTCACATTCTAGCAAAACATCACTCATGCAATAATTGTCTTCTTGTGTTTATATGTTCATAGCTATATTTATAATCTATGTGGGATTTTAATTGTACTGACAATTTGGTGCTTATTGGAAACTGGCCATTAATTGATGCTTCTCACTCATAGCAAAAATTCCATAGCATTTCAGATCTATGCTTAAGTGCACATTTTCCTGACTCCCGAGAATCCAAAGAAAGTATATACAAAGAGTTTAAATGACTACTGTTTCAAAATGTAAATATTTCATTCTTTTATATTCCCAGACCGATTTCAAATGTAGCTAAATTACACATTTATAACAATCCCAGAAAATAAGTCACTACTGCACTGTTTTCAGTAAAATGTAAACATACATATATATACATTTTATTAAGGAGACATTTGCTTAATTTATCAATTACCATATAAATAAATGTGGACCATAATTCTTAGTGGATACAAAAAGCATACTAACATTAACAGTTACCATATTGCATATTTTTCATAAAGCAATGTTTACTCTCTCTCATAAGACCAAATGTTTCAGAGGAAAAAAATGCAATAGAAACATAGAATCTTGCAGAGCAAGGAAAGAAAAACCTCACTTTTGAACAAATCAATGAAAGAGTTTCAAAAGAGATAGTTGCACAGATGGTATTAATTTCCACGAACACACTTTTGTTAATTTTTTTTCAAGATGGTTCTTTAAATAGACTTGAGATATTTCTCATGTAGTGAAACCATCTCAAACCCTATGAATATTACATTCCCCATATCTCCAATCTAAAGTGAGGGCAGATGACAATTTGTTCCATATTCCAAAATCGGTCATTTTCAGAACACTGAACAGAGGACATAAATGCCTTGTATCTGAAGGCTGATTTATTTTGACTAAATTATTTTGGATCCTTTTCAGAACTTGCTGAACTTAACTTTTTATTTTGTTTTTACAATATTTATTGGATTAATAGTACTTGGAAGATGTTTTTAACTGAACATTTTTGAACTTTTAATTATGGTTATAGTTATCACAATGCATCATTTATAAAATGTATTAATGTACAAAAAATACAAATTATATAAATGTAATCTATTATCAAAATGACCACAATGGTAAATTATAATAGACTTTGATAGTACAAATTATCTAAGCATTATGGTTAATGCTTATGGTTAGTGAATGATTTGTCTTTACACGTGTGTCAGGCAGCGCTCCATTCAAAATCCAAGTTTTCGGTAAGTTCAGCTGGACTGTTACAGGATTTATAATCCGTTCAATCGTGAAAGGACCAACGTACTTAGGACCAAGCTTCTTGACTTTGAGTGGGTTGCAGGTATCATGATGGACAGGGAAACTTTGTCACCTACTTTATATTAATTTTCTGTGAATCTTTTCTTTTGTCTACAAATTGGCTTAATGAGCTTGATGGACCTCATCTAATTGCTTTACGTGTTACTGGGCCAGTTAAGTTGGAGGTTGAGTTAATCCATTCATCCAACGAATGGATGTTTAGGTCTTTCACGAGGGAAGTTTGAGGTATGGGGCTACAAAAATCTTGTCCCGAAACCCACTTTAAATGCGAGTGAATCCAGTACTACTATGTAAGGAAGTTGTTATATCACTTCAAGCAAATGGTAGCAAGTCAGACCAGTTATCTTGTTGATAATTTAATAACAATCTAAGATACTGTTCTTAAACATTGCATTAGTCCTCTCACAGGCCCCATTGGTTTGGGGGTGATGGGCGGAGCTTAAGCCCTGGGCGGAGCCTATCAAACTTCAGGAACTTTTTCCAAAAATTTGAGGTTAAATTGGACCCCCTCATGTCAGAGATTATGCATTCTGGAATGCCATGTAACCTATAGATATGTTTGAAAATTAAACAGGTTTAGCCAAATGTCTTAGCAGATGGAATTTTTGGAACAAGGTATTTTGCAATGTTACCTGTTTGGGAAAACAAATATCGGTTACCACCCAAATAACTGTGTTTCCACTGCTTTTGGGTAATTGCTACTATAAAGTCCATAGAGATTTTCCGTTCCAAGGGGCTGTTGCGTCTAGCTATATTTTTGAAACAACCCTTGCTGGCTTACTAGTGAGCGTCTCTTTGCCAAAGCACAATGGACAGCAGCTACATAAGCTTCAATGTCCTGCTTCAAGGTAGGCACCAGAATTGCTGCTTTCACCAGGTGTAAGGTTTTCACATTATCCAAAATGCCAGCTGCTTTAGGAATCATGAGCTTGTTGCTAGTATTTGGCCTTCTCAGCCACTTGTGCAACATACAACTTGGTCCCCACCCAAGGCCAAACATCTCTAACTGTATAGTCTTTATCGAATGAACCAGAAACCCAATCCATTCATTTTTTAAAGCTTCTTTTAGTTTGTGTTCGGTTAGGGTTCATTCGATAAATCCACTTCTGTATTTCTTCTTGTGGACTCTGATGATCATTGGGTAGCTGATGTTTGGTCAAAACAAAGTTGGACTTATCACCTCCTGGCGAATACTATTATATTGGGGTAGTCTAGAGAGAGCATCTGCCATTGAAGTTCTTACCTCCTGGAATGTACTTCAGTGAGAAATTGAACCACTTGAAATACTGGGGCCCAGCGAACTTGTTTAGGGGACAGTTTCTGAGGGCATTTTTAAGGGCTTTCAAATTTTTATTTATCAGGTCCATACCTTCAAATGGATGTTTTGCTTACTTTCCAGGGAAATGTCTACAGGTCAGTTAAAGACCCAATGAACTGCAAAAGCTTCTTTTTCCCAGATGGCCCACCTTCATCGGTTTCAGACAGTTACTGGAGGTATACACACAAGGCTGTAAGGTCCCTTTACTCATTGATTTGAAGTAAACACCGCTTCAACGCCACATCACTCGCATCAGCTTGCGGATTCTTGAAAGGAGCCTCCATTATGCAGTGCTTTAGTACTGGTTCTGTAGCAAACCAGACGTTTTTAGCTTTTTCAAAGCTGCTTGGCACTCCATGGACCAGCTCCAACGGGTTTTACTCGGCCTTGCTTCTCCTCCCTTTTGTTTTTAAGAGATTTGTGCATGGGCAATTGCTATCTTAGCAAATGTCGGGTAAATTGCGGTAAAAAATTTGCAAATCCCAGAAGCTTTTGAAGTTGTTTTCTGGTACGTGGTGGAGCCCATTCCAATACGGCACACAAACTTTTCTCTGGATCCATTTCTATGGCCCTCAGATTGAAATGCGATATCCCAAATAGTCAATTTTCTTTCTTGTATGCGAATTCACACTTGGATGTTTTAGCATACAACTTAGCGCGCACACAGTTTCTGTAGAAACCAACCGTACCAGTTTCACATGTTTCATCCAGAGTTTCCGTGTAGATAAGGATTCATTCAAGATTAAACCAGAAACTCCCCTGTATAAATGTTCATGTAACACCTGATTGATCATTCTGCCATGAAATTACAGCTGGGGCCCCTTTTTAAAACCAAAAAGGAAGAAAGTTGAATTGGAAACAACCCATCGGTTTCAGTTAAAAGCAGTTTTCCACTCATCCCTTTCTTAATTTGAATTCGGTAGTATGTTTCCCTTCAAATCCAACTCATGAAATCTTCCCCTTTCGCTAGGTGGGCCAACATGTCCTTCTATCAAAGGCAGGGGTAACACTTTTTTTCCACAATAAATTGGCGTTCAAATTTCTGTTAATCACCACAATTTGTTAGGAGCCATCTTTCTTTTCACAGAACAACATGAAGCCACTACCCCGGGGGCCTAGCAGGTTGGATGAACCATCGTTCCAGATTTTCATCTATTAACAGTCTTAGCTTCCTCTAATTCCCATCGGTGTCATTGAGTACAACTTGTTTCGGGAGCTTCACCCCAGGCAAAATTTCAATAGCACAGTCTGTTGACCGGTAGGCCGGGAGGTTCATCCGAGGCTTTTCTCACTTAACACTTCCTTTAATTCCAATACTCTTTTTGAATTTTCTCCTCCCCTTTTCATGGGTTCAGTACTGTGAAAGCCTATTTCAATCGGAATCTGAAGCTTCGCTGAGATCCTCCCCTCTTTTTCTGGTCGTTGCTTTGGTGCGTATGAACAACAACCCCTTTCTCAATTTTAACCTGGGGGTTCCATTTTCTGGAGTCAGGGCAATCCCAGTATTAATGGTTGCTTCATCCAGGGACCACAATAAAGCCGCAGAGTCTCATCATGGTTTCCCATGATCATTTCTATAGGTTCCGAGATAAAGCATGCAGGGCAACCTCCAGCCACTGATCATCTAATATGGGCCAAGGAAATTGCGCACCTTTAAAGTGTTATTTTAAGTCCATTTTCTCCACTACTTCCGTATTGATTATTACACCTTGTTGCACTAGGTGCTATAATATAATAGGGCTAGCATTTCCCCTTAACCCCTGATTGGTACCCTCAACTTCCACCGGAATGGTTATAAGGCCCAGGCTTGACTTATTTCAGGAAGTTTGTCTTACTGAGTCGAAATCGCCCTCCTCAGGGGTTAATTGGTGTCTGACTCTTCATTCATTGGGAGGCGTGACCTCTGCCATCTCTTTCGACTTTAGTGCTTGCTTTGCGCAGGCTTCATTGGGATTTTTCAGGTGTTCTTCCCTTCCTTTGGCGCCCCTTTTGGTTCCAGCTTGACTTTGCAGTTACAGCCCGGTGACCTTCTTTTCCCGCATCGAAAAACTGGCAAAGGGCTCGGGCTTGCCGTCACTCCTCCCCTTCTGAGGTTGGGAAACTCTTGAAAGACGTGGGGGAAAAGGTTTGCTTAGTAACTGTGTGGCATTTTTGCTCCACCGCAGAACCTTCCCCGCCAATTGCTATCCGGCCGTTTTAAAATTTCAATTTCCACTTCTCTCTCCAAACAAGTACCACATCTGCAATCATTTGGGTCCTTCTATTAATGCATCTCTGGTACACATCTTCGTTTAAACCATCTTTTAAGTGCTTCTGTCAGGGCTTTCCTGCGGACCAGCCCTTTGGGATTTTAATTTGGGGGACCTACTAACTGTCTAATTCTTGGGGGTAGTCAGCCACTGACCTTCCGCCCCCTTGATTTATGGTCTTCATCCTGATCCGCGGGCCTTGCCTTCTCTCCAATTGGGTCCTTCAAATCTAGCTCGCAGTTGCAGTCATAACAGGTATATAAATTCATTCAACTGGGCGAGCATTATCATTATGCAGGGTCACATCCACTCTGCAGCTGTTCCCTCCAGAGCCCTGGTAACACATCTCACTTTGGCTGCTCTGAGGGAAAATCCTCCCCGTATTCTTCCATATAGCTCCAAATCTGCGGCTAGGAAAAATCCCATTATATATAGAGATTTCCCACCCGTATCTTACTTCTAAACAGAGCAGCCTAGGAAGCTATATGCCCTTCTAGAAATTACCACCTCCACTGAGGGGCCCGGGGCTGCTGCTGGATCGGGTATGGATTTATGGAGATGGGGCTGCTCTCTTCTTCTAGCTGGGCTTACCTTCCCCCTTCCCCTTGCATACCTTTGTGCACTTGGAGTTGTTCAGAGGCTTTCATTAAGGGAGTCTCCTGGCCTTGATTAAGGTGCAGAGTTCGCTCTTTTCCTTCTCTTTCCATGGCTCCTCTTTTCCATGCCGGCAGTGAGGTGATCCGGGGGGGAATCCTTCTCTGGGATCTTTAGCCAACCCCCACCGACCATCTGGGCTTCACAGCTGGATCCGTCTTCCAGATGAGGCTTCTGCTAGCGATTGGGCTTCCTGTACCAGCAAAGGAAATTCCTTGCCCTCCCAATGGCTCCCCAGATTCTTCCTTTGTCACTAGTTGAAGATGACATGATGTTCAGGCCCCCTCGGAGAAAAACTGGGTGGTTTTTCTTCTGCGGTGGGCTTGTCTATGTAGAGTGAGATTCAGAATTAATGCAGGCGGTGCTTCCATTCAAAATCCAAGAAAGAAAATACTTTAGATCTTTAATTTAGAGAAAAGTTATCTTTTACTTGAAAGTGGAAGGTGCGTGGCAACCAGAGAATTCAGATCTGAGGAGTTAGCGTTGTAAGATCACAATTACAAAAGTGATGAAGTTTGAAAGTGTTCCCACCCCCAATAGTTCAAATGCGAAACTTCAATTAGAAATTGTGCGAACGATGATCATTGTGGGCATCTTCAGGTTGAGATGGGCCTCTGTCGTTGACCTTTGGAAGTACTTGACAACGGGTTGCAGCTTTGCGCAGAGAAAAGAAAGCTAAGTGGAAGAAATAGAAACCTTAACTCTGATGTATGCTCCCCCCTTTCATTTTACACAATGAAAAATGTAACACCTCACTCACTTCCCAGATTAATCCCACTCTCCCTTCCCGCCATTTCTTATTGACAGCCGCAAAGATGCCAAAGTTGATAGTACAAGATCTGAAGCTGGACAACATGTCCATTTCAATTTAAAGTACTATTTATTAAATAGGAAGGAAAATGCTGTAATGATTTTCTTAGCAGTGTATTTTGCTGAGGTTAAAGCCCAGGTTCACACTGCACAACAGATGGAAAGAGATGTAAAACGGAGAAAAACGCTTGCCATCCATGGTTTAAGTGATTGCATCCGTTCTGTATTCACTGCATGCGTATTCATACGTTCATATCCCTCCAGCATCCGCTACTGAGATTTTCATCGCCTCAAAAAGTTTTCAGCTGCCACAAAACTTTGAGCGGATGAACTTTCCGCCGCGTCCGTTCTACATCCACGACACATATGGGAACAAACGTTCTACATCGTACTTGACTGCTGTGTCCGCTCGGCATCCACTGCACATCCGCGGCAAGTCGCATTTCCGCTCCAGTGAAAAACGGAAAGAGGAGAAGTGAATATGGACGCGGAATTTCCGCGCAGCGTTTACTAGCCACGGACGTATATAAAAGATGTAAGCAGATGCAGCTCGCATTAAAACCCGAAAAAAACATTTTCATATAGGGGGACGTTATCTTGTTATATTTAGGATGTCTTGCGAAGAATGTTGGGGAGGATGCGGAAGGACACTAGCGGAAAACCTATATTTCTATAAAAAGGGGATGGAAAAATCACCTGGAATCTCACTTTCAGTCCAGCAGCCCATGCTTGTGCAGAACCTCTTCAGCCTGATCATGCTCTTGCTCTTCCACAGCATCCAGTTCATCTCCACCATAGGATCGATCAGCGCACTCCCTTTTGGTAGCGCCATTCATTCTTACAACAGTGCGGAAGCCCTCTACAGGCTCTTTCACCTGTTCTACGCAAAGAAAAAGGAGCTCCAAGAAGTGTGTGGTTCCGAAGATGGATTGTGAGAAGAGCTCCAGTACGTTTACTGATATACAATGCTGATTGAGTTGAGGAAACAAAGACCCTCGTGCATTCAGCACTTCATGAGGATGCCACCAACCATGGTTTTTTGATTGAAGTTGTGGACGTGGCTGATGACCTAGGTACCAAGGCAAACACCAACTTCCGGCCCTAGCCTGGACCCTGGGAACTGAAGGTGGCACTGATTTCTTGCGTCACCTAGGCCTCTGGGACCACCGTACAGGAACATGCAGTACGCCTGGTGAGGGTGCCACACAACACCATCAGCATTGTGGTCAGAGAAGTGGTGCAGACCATCATCGAAGAATACATGGAGAGCTCCTCCAGTGCACTCCACTGAGAAGCCTGGAAGAAAGTTATTGCAAAGCAGTTGGGTATCAGAAGTGGATACGCCACACGTTGGAGTTGGAGAACCCACCAAAGTTGCAGCGCAGTTGGTATCAGAAGTTGGACACCCTTCCCCCACACCGTTGGAGCATAGATGGGAAGCACGTTGGCCTGCAAAGCTCCAGCAAACTCAGGGTCAATTATTTCAACTACAAGGGCTTCTTTCAGCATCATCCTTTTTGCCAATGGTCGATTGCTGACTACAAGTATCACGTACATTCAATGCTTCAGACAAGGCTTCATCTTCAGATGCCCAGGTATACAACCCAGTACCTCAAGGAGGGGCTGAAAATGCAAACCCATCATCATGGGCTTTCCCAGATCCAGCACCCCCTGCCCAACGAACGCACAGGTGTGCCCTACTTTCATCGTGGGGGATGACGCCTTCTCATCAAGAACCTACTCATGAAGCCCCTACATTCCAATTGCTCACCCAGTGAAGAGAGGATCTTCAACTACAGGGCTGTCCAGGGCAAGCAGGTGGGTGCGAGAAGCCTTTGGCTCTGCCAAAAGGGTTCCAGGTACTTATCACCACCATGCAGCATCCCAGAGACCGTGAAGGAACATCGTGGGGAAGCTTGCTGCATCCATGGACAATCTCATGCGCACCCGCTACCCAGTCTTGCAGGAACAGTCTTGTGATGCCAACAAGGCAATGGGACATGGAAGCCTGGTGAATGGCAGGCAAGGAGTAAACCTGATAGGACACTGTGGGATGTGCAAGGCCCCAACAGAGCTTTCTGTGAAGGGAAGAAGGCAGCACAACCTCCTGAAACACTGGTGCAAAACTCCCCAGCTGGAGCAGTGGAAGTGGCAAAGACAGGATTAAGATGCTTAATGGATGCTTCCTTCAGCCTGTCTCATCACACTGATGAGATGTGCCATGTATGTTGAGTGCCTTACAATTAACAGGGCATTTAATAAAGAGTTGTGTTTTATTACTGAAATTAGCATGTGTTGTTATGAATGATTAAATTGTTCTTGATAATAAGGATCTCTCTCTTT
>BHFT01032782.1:0-47929 GCA_004320025.1 Laticauda laticaudata | reverse complement strand
CATTCCTGCTACATACTACCCACGTCCGTTCTTTTCTGTTCTTTTCCGTTCTGTTTATGCAAATTTTCGCCACTTTTGGGAGCGGATGACAATAGATGGAGCCACCCTTGAAATTTTGCTCGTCCGCTGTGTCCTTTATGCATACATTTTGCATCTGTTGACCAGTGGGACCAGGCCTTTAATGACCACCTAGAACCCTAGAAACTGGGAGACTTGGACTTCTCATCCTGCCTTAGTTACAAAGTCATCTGGGTCACTTTGGGCCAGACCTAGGAAGGAGGCAAAGGCCAAACATTCTGAAAATTTTGCCAAAAAATTTGCAGAAACTTGTCTCGGCAATCACCAGGAGTCAATACTGACTGTCCCCCCACCCAATAAAAACCCCTTGAAATCACCTTTGGGATATAATAAATATACATGCTGATCATCAGCATTTTATTTTTTCTTTCAGTTGATTTATTTGGTCACCCATGTTACAAATGTGACTCTGAGAAGATTCATTGGCTAAATTTATATCGGCTAAATTTAACTGATTTTGGAGATGTGTGAATGTGTGTATCTAGATGAAGGAGATTTGTCACCGTGGGATGATGTAGATGAAGAGCACAAAAGAACGTGTTACTGTCCTAATTTTCTTTTGTTTCCTGTAGTTTCTGGGAATCTCATCTTAGAATCTTTTTCTATATTTTAGTGTTGGCTTTGGAAGTGGACAAAAAAGTTCTCACTCCTGGGTATTCACTGGTTTTCTGCACAGAGTGGAACAACAGCTGGTAACCAGCTGTCCTTTAGCTGCATTTCCATCAGTCTAATCCGTAAGTGATTCAGCCTGGTTTTTCAAACTAAGCACACTTAGCAACCAACAATGCTAACATCACATTTGTTCTAGTCAGTATGTACAGAAGAAATGTGGATAGAATACAAAAATGAATGACAATACAAAAGCAATATATTGAGATGATTTGGTTGTATTAAAGAGAATGAATGTAGATCAAACTTATATAAGAAGAATGAAAAGGTTAAGAAGAAAGGGAAAACTGAGAAAGTTATGGTTAGGTGGACTTGATGAGATTCTCAGAAAGACAGAGTTGAGAAATTAATAAAAAAAATTAAGACAATGTATAAAAGTGTGTGTGTATGTGTAGGTGGTACAATATCACATATTCTTTTCTCAGCCTGCTTTGAAGAAGTATTTCACAAACTAGACTAGGCAAAAGATAGAATAAAAATCAATGGCACCTATTCAAATCACTTAAGATTTGTAGATGATGTTGTTCTCTTCTCATGAGAACCAAAGACATACAAGAGCTGCATGAAGCAGGTGAACTGTTTGATTTAAAAATAATGTTTAATAAATTCAATAGAGAAAGAAAAAATATATCTGGAGAAGAACTAGATGTAGTAGATCACTACATATACCTTGGCCAAAAGATCTCAATAGATGGTGATACAATAAAGGAAATTGTTAAATGTAATTGGTAGGCATTTGGCAAGCTAAGCATAATTTTCAAGGACAACCTCCCTTATGCCTGAAGAGAAAAGTTTTTGATCAGTTGTGCTACCTTCTCTAACGTATGCTGCTGAAACATGGACACTAACATCACAATCAATACAAAAGCTACAAATGGTGCAAGGAGCCATAGAAAGATACATGCTTGGCATCACAAGACAAGATAGAAAGTTCGGCACATGAATTAGATAACAAATTAAAGTATATGATACCCCCAAGAGAATAAAAGAATTGAAATGGAAATAAGCTGGTCACAAAGCAAGATGAACTGATGGCAGGTGGACAAAGGCATTCGTAGAATGGATTCCACTTGACAAAAAGAATCCATGAAAGAGACCTAAAACAAGATGAATTGATGATACCAGCAAGTATTGTAGGCCCAATTGGCAAAAGAAAGCTCAGGAGTGTCCTGATTGGAAACATGCGGAAGAAGCCTTCATCTTGCTATGGATAGACAATGGCTAAGATGATGATGATACACATACACATATATTTTATATATGTGGTAGATGCAAAGACAGATTGCAAGCAAAAAATGGTATGATGTAATTAAATTTCTTATTTTTCTCCTTTATTTCTGAATCTCACTATTTATTACTCCTCTAAGCTTTGCATAATGTTGCTTAACCCAGTGGATGATTATGGGTATATGCATGTAGTATGTATGTTTTTCTAACTCACTTCTCTAATGTTTTCCCTTCTTTTTCCATTTTCTTCAGAGGTGGTATTCAGCAGGTTCTAACCAGTTCTGGAGAACCGGGAGTAGAAATTTTGAGTAGTTCAGAGAACTGGCAAATATCGCCTCTGACTGAAGATTTTACAGTATCCTTCCTCTGCCACACCCACCAAGACACACCATGCCCACCCACAGAACCGTTAGTAATTTTTTTTTAATCCCACCACTGATTTGGTGCTATGCTCAAAATTCAGATGGCATGTTCTGAGAGGAGATCACTCTTTGCGTCCATCCATTCAGTAATGCCTGCCAGGTCAACTTTCTTTTCCATAATTACGTCTTGGATGAGAGATGCCTTATTAAAAGATAGATTGGCATTTAGTAGCAACCAAGAGATTCTCAATAAAGTATAGTTCTACTCTTCCTTTGAAAATTGTTCCCTGATCTTGACTCCCACAAAAGGCTGTTATCAATCTTGCAAACCTGATTGTATCTTACCTCCCCTCCTTCCTATATGCCAATGAATCAGGGAGGAGCTTGTCTGAGTTTCTTTCAGTTATTATTTTGTTTCCCAGGACTTAAGGAATGTTGCAACATTCTTTGCTTATATAATTATTCTTGCCTATTTTCCTTAAAATCTTTTCCATGATTGTGTACACTCTACTTCACTCTAAGGCCTCATCTAGTAGTACTAGCATCTGGAAGCATCATTTGCAAATGCTGCAGGAGGCCTCAAAATGATACTAAACATTTCATCTCCTCAACACCCCCCCTTTTCATTCAGTCCTATTGGCCATAAATATGCAGCATTCTTGAACATTAAATATCTGTCAGTGCTGTTCAGTTTTGTGTAGTCTCTACTCAGCAAGTATAAGGCAGTCCTAGGGAATTGTGATATAATTATTGCCTTCCTTTTTTACTTTGTGCCTCTTGAGGGCTGCAAAGTCACAATGAGAATAATGTTAAAGATTTAGCCCGTCTACTTGTAATTATTGCAGTCATATGTTGCTTTTTTACTGGATCCTGAGATAGCATACAAAATGTCAACACTGAAAATGAATTTGAGTGAAGAATGAGTATGCACACAAACAAACAAATTAAAGCAAGCAAGCAATTGCAGGATCAAGGGACAATATGACTGCATTCAGCTAAATTAAAATACATTAAGTCAGATCTGAAAATTTAACAGATTTGGGAAAGGAAAGAATATATTTGCTGGTTCCACAGTATCACTAAGCAGGGGCTTTCCATGTTGCAGAAGCCATAGAAGGTTTATCTACATAGATTTAAGGGTCCTGTAGAGCAAACAATGTTTTGAGAATCCCAGTTAGCTGGCCTATAGGCACAACACAAAAAAATCTGTAGTACCATTGGTACTACAAATTGGTACTACCGTTGGTACTACAAATAACAGATGTTATTTGAAGATTTATCATAGGACTAAGAAAATAATATAAGGGAATAATAAAGGAAAGCAAAATATCAACTCATAGGATTTATTGTACAACATGTTTTTCATTTTACATGCTTATTGGTTAATAGTGTTTAGTCTTTTTGGTCAATGTTGACTTCGATCCAATACTATATTCCAGAGCATCCTTCAGTCTTCATTCTTGCAATCAACTTTAATACCTCAAGCCAAAAAACAACATATTCTATTCATAGAATGTATTATGATTGTCTCTGTGCCATTGGTTGGTTAACCATACTCTTGAACAGGAAAGCAAGTGCTTTACCTGATTTTGGGGGAACCACTTTCCAGTGATACCAATGAAGAATTGATCCAGCATTCCTATGAATCAGTGCCAATTTTTATGTGTGTGATAGTTGTCTCTGATCCTTCTCTTACTTACTTTAAATCACCAGCTTTTCTAGCAGGGTAAATATCCTGAAAAAACATATTAGAAAATAATTGTATTATTTGTTGTATTCAGTTAAATTCAAGATTGAATAAATGAAAAGATAATTTGAAGCTTTTTGATAATACTTTTTTTGAAATAAGAAATGCTACTTAGTAATTTTTAAGATCTAAATTTCAGATACAATTGCCAAACAGTTTTATTATTGATTAAAAATAGTTATTCTAAGCATGTTTTGCTGATTTAAGTATGCACCTTCTCAGGTAGTGTAGTCCTCTCGTAAAACTTTCCCAACTCCATATTCACATTGTCAAGAGATTGCTTAAAAACATCCATATGGAAAATTGCAACCTACATCGAAAACCAGCACTCAGAGAAGTGCTTTAAAGATGATCTTCTCTTTCAGCTGCTAAATTTGGATCTACTGTGAGGGTTTCATGTGAAGGGATGTACTTTTTCTTTGTATATAAATGTGATACAATCTTTCAAAGAAGATTGTACTATAATGAGAAAGATTTTAATAGAATGCATTTGGTACTCAATGCAATGGGTATACTAGAATGGGTAGATGTAGGGTGATTAGCACTCCTACATCTTAGATGACATATCGTCTGACATGTTCATTTAATTCACCTCCTGTGTGGCCATGTAACAAGAGGCTCACCTCCTCTATGTCCACATAACTTACAGAATTTCTTGTCATGGGACAGCTCAATGGAATACAAGAGAGCTAGCTTCATCTAGTGGTTAAGGCATCAGGCTAGAATGCTGGAGGCTGTGAATTCAAATCCACCTTAGCTGTGAAATACAGCTGTGTGACTTTGGGCCAGTCACTCACAACCCACCTCACAGAGTTGTTGTTGTGGAGAAAATAGAAGGAGGAAGGTGTGTTGGAAATGTTTGCTGACTTAAGTTATTTATAAAAATAATAAAAGTGGGATACAAATACATAAATAAAATACATGTTAAATGGGGAAACGAAGAATGCAAAAATAAAATAAATGGAGCACTTGAGCTAATATATATGTAGAAATCATATTGAGAACCTTGGAAGAATTGGCAAGGGCTGCACATAAAAGTTCAGTAAAATTGGTTGAAGTCATTGGTTTATCCTATGAAGTAAAAGATCTGGGATTTCTCATATGGTCTTTCCAGATCAAAATTTCAGAATGCACACTAAACTTGTGATGTTCTTAAATGAAAGATGCTATAACTGTGAAACTCTGAGATTCTAGGAAAAAGAACAACTTGGCACAAGTCTGTATCCACAATTTTGATTTCTACTTTGCCATTTGATTTCTTGGCTGCTGAATAAAGGGTCTATCTATGAACAATTATTCCACCTCTGAATCCATTCATGATGAAGCCAACAGACAAATACATATGCTGTATAGTTCTTGGGAATGAAGTAAATACACTGCACAATTATCTGTTGAACAATTATTTATCTGAAATGATATGGGGTTTCCTGCCTAAGCTATCAAATCATTTTTCTCAATGGCAACAGAATAACAGAACTGGAAGGGACCATTGAGAAAAATGGTCTTTTGTAAGGCTTTGTAAGCCTTTTTTGAAGTCATGGGATTGCTCCTAATGAATACTACACACAGTATTTTAAGTGGACCAAAATCAGATTTAGATCCCTGTTTATGTTTATTCAGGCCTATTCTATTCCATTCAATATATCCTGATACTCAGTGATTTTTTTTTACAATTTATACCTGGCCATAAGATTTATATCAGAAGATAGCAAAATTCCTCTAGAACCAAATAAAGATGCATAGAACTACAGTACAAACTATAAGTTTGAATGAGCACTTTAACTAGAAGATACAAGTAACGTGAAACTCCTGCCAACCCTTTCTTATAA
Source organism: Laticauda laticaudata (assembly GCA_004320025.1). NCBI lineage: Eukaryota > Metazoa > Chordata > Lepidosauria > Squamata > Elapidae > Laticauda > Laticauda laticaudata. The sequence continues at coordinate 42,017 of BHFT01032782.1, read as the reverse complement.
AATCTATGTAGATAAAATTAACAACTAGATTTATACATTATATTATGCTGTAAAATAATTGTCGGATGTTGCCATAGCTTGTTTATAAACTCAACTATTGATTTTCTATCATGGTTTATAGTTTAATGCAATATGAAAACCTAGTAAATTGTGGTCTCAATCATCATCATACAAATCACTGGGAGCCAAATGACAAATAAATTTAATAAATTATTATGATAATCAAACCATTTTTATAGAATCTATACCTTAGAGCCTTACGTGAACCCAATCCAAGCTGAATCTCAAATAACTTTAACTTTACAGTACTTAACACTCATTTAAATCATTGTGCCAGATTAGAAATTGGTATCACTGGGAAACAAGTTAAATTAACTTAGTCTGGAATGTACTGTATCTTATAATATTATTGTTTTATGATTGTTTCTCTTTTGAGAAACTGTTAACCAAACAGCCATTCACAAGACAATTCATTTCTTTGATGCTTTTAGGAGGCATTACAATGATGTACTATTTCCCCCCCCCCTCTCTCCAGTTACTTGACCTTTTTCCTTAAATGCAAGGCTATCCACAGATTATTCAATCCAAATTATATTCCATAGCATAACTCATTTCTGTCCTTCATTTATTACATAGCCCTGCAGTCACTCCACTCTTTCCTATTAATCTGGAATCTCTTTGCTGCTGCTTATACTCAGCCTCATATTTCAAATTTTTCCTGAGTTTATCTGGTTTCATTTAAACATATTGCAAAGTTCTTTTGAAAGGAAAAATGGAACAATAATAACCAGGATGGGTTTTTAAAAAACTAATAAATGGACCATGCAAGTCCACTTATCCAGGCTTATGCAGTGCATTTTAACTAAGTCAGTCACTTGTTTATATTGGCTGGATGAATATAAAGCATTATTGGATACGGTCATCAGTCTTGTATAGTATGTATATGATGTATACATACACATTGCTAGGAACTGCAGAAATTCCATGAGTTATGAAGTCTTCCTTACTTAAGAATAAAGATGGTGGACAGTATTTCTGGAAGCAATCAAAATACCTCCATCTTAGTGATTATAAAGCAGCCATATTTTGTGGAGTAGAAAGTCAGTCAAGAACATTTATTAAAAACATGTCAGTTCCACCACTACAAAACTATGGATCAAGTCCAGCAAATCAGAAAGGGAAGAAAAAAACATGTTACAGTGTTTTAAATGAAATGATTGAGAATACCCATGAAGAGTCTTTGGCTTCCAGGGGAAATAAAACATCAAAATATTAGTTTAATATTGAATAGCTCCAAAGTTGATTCTAATGTACCTGCATCATTGTAGAATATTATAAAATCTATAAAGGAAAATGTTTCAACATTTCTTTCACAGAAGAGAATGGAATCAGGCAGTGCCTGCCAGACTGAATACCTTGCAAGATGTTGCCAAAAAATATGTCAGTTGAAACAGGATATTTTAAAACAAGGATAAAGTCAGGCTGGCACAAACACAGGGCATAAACTGATTAAATATTAAGAGTAATTATGACCCAAGGAAAAGAAAAAGAGAAACTGGAGAATTATGAATTATGAGATGGTTACTGTAAGCAGTGCAGGAAGAACCACTCAGTTATCCCTGAACTAAATAAAGGTTAATTTATTGTTTTGATTTTGAAGTTAAAAACTAATATATTTGGTGTATGCAATTGTGACAAGACACGTCAAGGTCTTCGGTTGTAGGAACTCAAGTCTTTCACATAGCCCTAAACTGCACTGAAACTTTTTGTGAGAAGTGGAGCTAAGAAGGCTTAAAGACATGGTGCCATAAGTAGGGTTTTTTAAAGATGCATTTTGGAAAAGAAAAAAAACTGAGATTTGTTGGAGAGTATGAAAATGTTACTCATCGGAGGGGAAAAGCACAAATGGTACATCAGTGTGAAAAAATAGAAAGGTTCATAAAATGAAAGGATTTCCTGAAAGAGCACTGCAGCTGTTCAGAAATCTGGTGATTGAATATCCAGAAATGAAAAGAGAAAAGAAAGGAGATTAATTGGCAAGCATATGTTTTTATAAAGTTTCTAAATTGAGAAACTGATAGAAAGAACCGCAGGGAGGAAACCAAAGCATGTTGAACTCACTGGGAGTTAAGAGAACTTTCCAGAGTAGTAAGGAGGAATTGGAAGCAAGAAAAAGATTAATAGGGGTTGAAAAATGAAAGCAAGAAGAATTAAGAGATGAGAATGAGAAGAAAATTACATTATTTAAGAAAAATTGAATTCTTTAACTATCATAGAACAGCTTAAAATTATTTTTTGAACTTATGACAGTGGTATGAATTAATATGTAACGATTAAAATCAATTATTCCTGTTAAGAGGGAGGGAGTTACAAGAAGAATGACACTTGATCAGGTGAATAGATTGGATTAAGCTGATCATTGAAATGGCCTTGTAAGTATTCTAAGTTATTGTTAAGGATAAGTCAAGATGGCAAGCATTTGTCTATACCAGTGATGGCTAACATTTTCATTGTCGCATGCCAAAAGTGCAATGCACTCCTCCCTCTGTGCATGCATGCATGACCTTCCCATGTTCCCTGCCCCCTGTGCATGTACATGCATCTCCCACATGCACCCCACCCCTGTGCCTGCATAGCAGACACCCAACAATCAGTTGCTGGTGGGAGGCACACATTCATGCATAGTGGAACTGCGTTGGGGTGATGGCTCCCTTGCCGGCAGAGATGGCTCTTTGTGCCACTTCCAGCATACATGCCATAGGTTTGCCATTACGGGTCTATACATTCACCAAAAGTCACATTTGACTCAAAACATCTAACTATCTGATAGTGACCCAAAGGGCTGCATGTTGTAGATCAGGGGAGCCCAAACTTAGCAACTTTAAGAGTTGTGGACTTCAACTCCCAGAATTCTCCAGCCAGCTATGCTGTTGTAGATTTTACGAGCGCTATCCACAAAATAGATTATGTTTTATGACAGAAAAAAAACAAAGTGTAGGAAAAAATTTTTTATTATATACACTTGAAAGTGACACTTAAATACTATTTTCAACATATTCACTGAACAAATTGAGGCACTTTATCATAGCGGTGAACAAGCTTTGTAATTCCATTGTCATAAATTTCAGCCACCTGAGATTTGAGCCAGTCAGTCACGCACGCACACAGTTCCATTCGTCGTCATCAAAGCGCTGTGTTTCCAAGCCAGGTCTTCATCCTCGGAAACAAGTGGTAGTCCGCTTGGTGCAAGATTGGGGCTGTAGGGCAGATGAGGAAAAATCTCCACTTGAAAGCATTCAGGACTCTCGAGTGCGATTTGCTGTGTGTGGTCGGGCATTGCCATGCAAAAACAAAATTTTTGATCTTAACTTTCCTCTACGCTTGTTCTGAATTGCTTTTCTTAGTTTTTGCAATGTTTCACAATACCTCACAGAGTTTATTGTTGCACCATGTTCCAGAAAATCGATACGAAACCACACCTTGCCATCCCAAAACAGTCACCATAATCTTCCTTGCAGAGAACGTTTGCAAACATTTTCTTGGTTTTTGGGGGGAATTTGTGTGCCTTCCACTCCATAGACTGCAATTTGGTCTCGCTGTTCACATGTTTGACCAAGTCTTGTCTTCCAGTTATGATCGATCAAGAAATGAATCTCCATCTTTGTTGTAGGGTACAGAAATGTAAATGATGCGGCATATCTGACTCTTGTGGTTTCTCGTAGGATTTTTGGCACACCATCTTGCACAAAATTTGTGGTAGCCTAGCTTTTGTGTAACAATTTCATGCAACAAAGCTGCGTGAAATTTGTGGAAACTCAGCAAAAAGTTCCGTTACTGTGAAACGGCGGTTTTCACGAATCTTGTCATCGACTTTCTGCAAGCCGGCTTTATCAGTCACAATGCTCGGACGTCCACTCCGCTGTTCATCATGAACGTTAGTTCATCCATTTTTAAACTTAATGCACCATTGGCGCAGTCCACCTTCAGTGATGATTTTGTCCCTGTACACTTCACACAGTTGCGGAAAAATTTCAATCGGTTTATGGTTTTTTGCCAACAAAAACCTTATCAATGATCGCACCTCACAACTCGCGGGATTTTCAATTGCAGCACACATTTCAAATGTTTGCTGTGAAATAATGGGCAACGATACGAACCTCCCACTAGCACAACTAGATGCAGACTAAGCAGCAGATGCACAGACCAAAGATGGCCGTGCTAACTCCGCCCCTTCTTGCTACAGATGAAAACGTAATCTATTTTGTGGATAGCCCTTGTATAAAGTCTCTGTATGGCTTGTGAATAGTTAAAGTAGCAGGTTTTCCTCATTTCCAAAGGTTAGGTTGTTTATTGTTTTGTTTTAAGTATTGTTTATTTGCAAATGCTAACTGATTTGACTCTATGATCATTTCTAAGTTTCAAGGCTAAATTGATTTTTTTTTTACAAAGTTGTTTACATTCAGATATGGTTTAAGTGCATTTGTGGGATATTTTCTTCATCTAAAACTTGGTTCAAAATGTTCAAATGACACAGCTAACAAAGACTATAATTGCCTCCTTTTCACTGGTCACCTTTTACGTGGCAGAAATTGAGACTTAATAGTTTATTCTGGCTCTTTTTCTGCATCTGGAAGAAAAAAAATACTGAAGAAGGGGGGAGAGAGAGAAGAGAGATTGCAGCTATGAGAAACAAATAATAGAAGCAATACAAGAATATATTGTATAGCTGAAGAATATATTTCATATACTTAGACTGCAGATCTTTGATTAAATCCCATCTAACTAAGGGGAGGACTAACATTTTAAAGGAACTGCTTACTCAAAATATTTCAGTCTAGGAAAAGCCTAGAGCAGTCACAAGGGTAATCTGAAGGAGGCCCAACTATTTATTTATTCTACTCCAAAATAGTTTACATGCTTAGAAACAGTTAATGTGAAAGGAGGTGTTTGTTTATGTATGTGTATATATGTGTGTGTGAGAGAGAGATGAGAGATAAAGTTCCAAAAGACAAATCTTCAGGGAGGCCCTTAAGTACAGAAGGACATTTTATGAGTGATAACAGTATTAAAATTCTCTGTAAAATTGTAGCCAAGTGAGGCAAAATTAGAACATTTATTGATCATTGGCCAAATATTTGGGTCATTAGAGAGGGTAGGTATTTTGTTGTGTATCCCCTCTAAACAGTTCCAGGTTCCCCATTTCTCTAAGTTCTATTTGCTCTTATGGGAGCAGGAGATTTAACTATAAAGGTATGTTCATTCACAACAGAAATTTTCTGTAAATGCTGGGACTTTATGGAAAGTTATCAGCATTTCCTCCCAGAACTCAGACATAGTGGGCATGCCTCCTTAAATGAACAGTTAGTCTATTGTCTGCTGTAGTATATGGCCAGAAGAGACAGCTGTAAGCAGTCTAAGATGCCATACTAGTTTACAAAATACATGCCAAATAAGCTAACCCCCCAGAATTCTCTCAGAACAAAGGGATTGTGTGGAAAATATTGAGGTGGGGTAGAATATTGAATAAATTAGGGTGGAAAGTCAGTCCTAGTTGGTAAGTTTGGAAATCAATCTCCATCCTCTTTTAATGACCCCATAATCCCTTGTAGGGTGGAGTCTGGGCAACTAAATGGAGCTGGCTGTTTACTGTCCAGAAACCCTTCCTGTTGCCAATCTAGAGGGTTTTTTTTCCAGCAGATATATTCTCAGTTTGGAAATCAATGACATGAGAAAAGTCTTGGATTGAGTACTTTCAATCAATCATTAAAGCCTAACTCTATTGTTCTTTACCATCTAGTTCTAAGAAAAGTAATGGGCTGGATTAGGGAGAATAACTGAAATTAAATTAAGATACAATGGGGAGTTGCTGGTAAATAGAAAACTGAAATTAAGTATAGTTGTTCAATGTAGTTTTGATGTAGTTGAAAGAGCTGCAGTGTAGTTGATAGAGCTGCAATCTCTACTAATTCCGGTGTTGTCCCTTGAAAAGGTGCCCTTGTCCCTAAGGGAATAGGACCAAGACTTTGAGGTCCTTCTGGGCTCATTGTTCCTACTGGATGTAGTGCTGGTAGCAGTCTTGGAATGGGAGAACCTGGTTACATTGAGTCATGTTCTTATTACTTCTTGGTTGGACTTTTGAAATGCATGGTGCTACCTTTGAAAACTGTCTGGAAGCTGTAGATTCTTCAAATTGCAATCATCAAGTTCCTGACTGGTGCTTGCTGCCATGGATAATATTACAGTCTATTTATGGGTCCAGCTTTGACTAACTATAAGTTTCCAGATAAAATTTAGAGAGCCCTATGTGACTTGGCACCAAAGTACCTTTAAGATCACCTGTACTAACCAGGGTAGGTCCATCAAGATGAGCGTCCCAGAAGAAATTACTATTGAAAATTACATTTTCATGAAATGACTAACCATTCCCATTAATTCTCTACAGGATGGTCTTCTGCTCAGGGAGAACTGAGCAATTCCAAACAGCCTTTTGAGAGCTTTTAGATTTTTTTTGAGAAAATTTCATATATTTTGTTGTTTATTTGTTGGAATCAATGCTCTATTTTCTTATATTTATTTGTCTTTAACCTTTACTCACCTTTTGAACAAAAGATGACTTCAGATAGATAGCACTGTAAATATACTGTATATCCATCCTAGTTCTATTTTTTTCTGTCTTTTGAAAGCTTTCACAATAGGGCAATTCTGGCCATTTTAACACATCTCAAAGTGCTCTTATGGAAAAATTGATCGTTAATTTATACTAGAGTTGCTTCTCTCTAAATTCTTTTCCTTTCAACCTCATAATTTAATGTCATTCAATTGTTAATTGTTTTAGCACACTGGCAGTATATCCCATGGTACATATCAGCAGATGAATTCAGTGTTGGGGAAAAAAATAAGATGAGCCCTCATCACCATTTTGTTTTCACTTTATTTTTTTGCTCAAATTTTCCATCCTGACCTTTTCTAAAGCTGAATAGGTTGCTATCTTGCTTTGATGTTATTCTTGCTTCATGTCATGAAAAAAGCATTTGATAGATGAGGGACCATAAGACAATCAGTGACAAATTCAACTGGACCATAACTTTGTTTAACAATTGGATAATTAGTTTAGCAGAGAAAAGAAACAATGACAGAATAACAACACTATTAAGAAAGTTGTCATTTTTAAAATGTAACCTAAAGTGATATAAGCTTCACTTTCTCCTAGACATTTCTGTGGAATGCACAGACTTTTTAAAGCAAATTTGAATTGTTCAGGTTTAAAAGGTTAACCTCAGCACAGTTAGATATTTAGAATAACAGATTAAATTTGCATCCAGAAATACTTTTAGTGCAGATTCATTCCTTCCTCATCTTTTCCACAATTACTTTATAGATAAATGGGGTGTCCTTTGAATGACCCCTAGTTCTTCTACCGGTATTTACAGATGTTTATAATATCACAGAGTTTACTTATATTTTCATTAAAAGTTCAATGTCCCTACTAGCTTATTGTTTCAGGCTTTTGTAAGAACTACAGTCTTCAATTTTAATATTATTAAGCTTCAATGCTTGCAATTTCAACAACAGAAAATTTGTTTTAAAAACTTCAGTTATATTCTAGTAATCTCGCAACAAATTTTTAGAGAGTTTTATTTGGGGTAGTTAAGAAGAAGAGCACTCCTTTGGAGTGAGAACAGTGACAGAGATAAAAAGATATTATTGCAGAATTTGTTTAGTGAAACTGCTCAGGCAGAATACTTAAGCGAACTTATTAATGTGTCTAAATTTGAGAAGTCCATGCATCTTGTTTGTCTTAGCTACATTCAGTCAGACACTGAATCAACTGATTTAGTAGGATTTGCCAAACACAGAATAACTCTACTGAAATTAAAATTCCCTGTTATCGAGGAAATGCTATGTTCCAGTGAAACAGTGGGAACTCTTTCAAAATAAAATATTAGGGTTCTCAAATTTTATAAGGCCTTCAAATGAATTGTGTTCAATTTTATTCTTTTTGCTTACATAAAATATGGTTGCAATTTATGTCTGGTTCTTTATAAGTAATAAGCTGTTAATGAGAACAAGGATTTGTCTACCCAAAAGTACTGTAGAAGTTAAATGCAGTCTTTTCTTTGGCTAAGCAACAATTGGTTTAAACCTAGCAATTTTCATCATACAGGCTAAGCATCATTGGTGGGATTCAAATTTTTTTACCACCGGTTCTGTGGGCTTGGCTTGATTGGTGTGGCTTTGTGGGCATGGCAGGGGAAGGTTACTGCAAAATCCCCATTCCCTTCCCACCCCACTAATCTGCTTTCCAGCTCCATTCTCCTGTGCAGAGCAGCAAAAGAAGACGCAGCTGAACAGCTGGGATTCGGGAGGCAGAGAATAGATGGGGTGGGGGCAGTCAGAGTGGTATTTTCCAGTTCTCTGAACTATTCAAAATTTCCACTAGTGGTTCTCTAGAGCTGGTCAGAACCTGCTGAATACCACCTCTGCTAAGCATCTCTTTATTTCCTACCAACAATCTCTTGCAGCTACAAAAAAGGCAAATTTATCCTGAAACCAATATCAGAGCAGATTTAATCCTTGTTTGGATGCCGTTTAATCCTTTTCCTCTTTTCCCACATGTATCTTCTTTCTCGCCTTCCTGTATGCTTACTTCAAGTTATTATAGGACATTTACTTTCACTTTATGTAATAAACTTCATCAGTTTAAAGTTTATGTGTTTACTTACTCAAATATGAAATACATTTAATTAATTTTTTAAAAAAGTTGATAAATCAATTGAAAGAAAAATCATCTTCATTATTTAGAAGTAAATCAAAGTGTAATCAGTGTGATTCTCTAAATACAATACGTTAGCTATAGGTACAACAATAGAGATGAAGTATCTATTGAGCTTAATAGACATTGCTTCCTTGATGCTGTTACTCAGCAGTCTTTTACCAATGATTAAATTATGACTAAATGAGAAATAATCCATGTTCATTAAATGTCATATAAAATCAGCCCTGGCTCTCTGTTATTCAGAAAGTCCTATATATCAGTGGTCCCCAACCTTTTTTGTACCAGGGACCAGTTTCACGCAGAAACACTTTTTCAAGGACCGGCAAAATNCAGAAACACTTTTTCAAGGACCGGCAAAATCAATTCTTCCCCAATAGTAAAGGGCAAAAACATATTTTTATATATATTTTAATCATGATTATTCATTATTTGTGGCCCGGTACAAAATGATTCACGGACCGGTACCGGTCCAGGGCCCGGTGGTTGGGGACTCCTGCTATATATAACAGTCAATGGAGCTTCTGTACCTCTAATAGGCAACTAAAATTATGTAGCAACTAATAATACAGAAGCCTTATCTTTTTTTAGATAAGGCTAACCTACCATAATATTTATTACATGGAACAGCAAAGTGGTTTATCTGATCTGTTTTGGACCAAAAATTCCATCACTCCAAATTATGTTGCTAATGATCAGGGATTATAAACATTATAATCCAAAGCATCTTTCTAATCCTTTTTAAGCAGATTTCTGCAACAGATGCTTTCACTAACAGAGGAAACATATTGGCTGCTGTCGATTTCAGAAGAGTGATCATCATGTGAGGTTGCTTATTTTGTCTTGATCGTTTGTTTTAATTCACAGGGGTCATTGCAGCTGTTGAGTTTCCTCAACAAGATTTGAACTCCTCTCTGTTCCCATTGAGATCTGGCAGAATTCAGATGATCCTGTTCCATCTTTGAATAAATATGCTGGTTTTCCAAAGTCTTTACAAAGTCCAAGGGTCAGAGGAAGGTAATCTAGGAAATTAAATTAGGAACAAAAATAGCGTACCTATCCTGTTCTGGGAAAACTTTCCCTGGAACAGAATGATGATGTGGCATTCCATTTGAAGAGGAGAACACCAGGTCCATTTGGAAGGATAAGCAACTATAACAGCAATTGATATTGTTTGTTTCCACATCTTTAATTTTATAATAGAACCCAAAGCATTTAGCACCACTGATACACATGATTTTTAAGTACAGACAGTGGTAAATATAAATAAGTTTCTACCCTTTTCTACCAGTGGGAAAGTAGCAGTAGGGAAGTCAAAGTGACTACTACTACTACTACTACTACTACTACTACTACTACTACTACTACTACTAAGATAATAATAGCCAATGATATTTGTGATACATTTTTAAATGTTCAGTTGACTGAGTTTCATGTTTAGTGAATAAAAGATACAACAACAACAATAATAATATACTTAAGAATTCATTTCACCCTATACATCTCATGCAGATATATTGCATGAGCCAAGAAGTGTTACAGTTTTAATGAAAAACTACCAGTAAGGAACTGTATTTCATCAGAACAGCATATACAACATTGCTTAATATTTTCTTTCCAGATTGGCCTCACGCTAATTCTCCATGGAGGTCCAAACACACATACCCTTAGAAATACATCATGCCATGAGTCTTTTGTGAAGAAAGTCCTTGTAAGTTGAAAGTTGAGTGATAAATAGTCAACCTGGGGATCTTTTCTCTGAGTCTTTGATTGGGTTCATAAAGCTTGCTAAGGCATCATAGAGTAAGTTTCATTTTTCGCAGCTCTACTTTGCTGAATTAATGCATTCTATAAACCTTTGCTCTACAAAATGAGCAAGGTTAAAAATAATGCCACACAGAAAATGTATCTTACTTTTATTGCCACCAGTTTTCATTCAACTGATAAATGAGAAATTGCTTCCAAAATATTTTCAGAAGTGAAGAAAATTTGGATGAATGTGTAATGAACCAACTGTGGCATCCTTGCATTTGAGACAAACATTTTCTAACCCCTTTCTTATTGCTTCACAAAGTCATCTTCAAAGAAGTCAGTGCTTAAAAATAGCTCAATAGACAAAAAAGTAAGTTTCTTGTATATATGCAAGTATGCTTATAATATGAGGTGTCAAAAGAAATCCTCCTGTCATTTTGATATACTTTCTCTAAAGGGGGGGAAGAGAGCTATTTCAGCTATTTCTTCTATTATGATATACCATAGGCATTGGATACCTTGTCCCTGCATCTCTCCCACATGGCAAATTCAGCTGAAAGCACTGCACATGCAGTACTGCACATGCAACTGTATATAGGTGGTCCTCAACGTATAGTCATTCATTTAGTGGCCATTCAAACTAAACTAAAAATGACTTACAATTGGTCCTCACACCTTTGTGGCATCACCATTTTCAACCTTCCCAGCTAGCTTCCAATAAGGAGTCAATGAGGGAAGCCAGATTCACTTAACAACCACATGTTTCACTTAACAACTGCAGTTACAATTGGCAAAGAAGGGTTAGGGCGCAACTCGTTTCACAACTGCCTTGATTAGCAATTCTGGTTCCAGTTGTGAATGCAATTTGAGTCTATTGGTAGCAGGACAAGGCAATATACATGAAAAAGATATATTTATTGTGTCTGACTCTGTGACAAGAAGCTTATTCTGATGTATTGCCATTTGTACAGGTACAGACTGTGTGAAAGTTGGCTCAATACCAGTAACTGTGAGAGGGGTCTTGGAGTCATAGTGAACAATCACTTGAATATGAGACAACAGTGTGTGGCAGCAGCCCTCCCCCCCCCCAAAAATGCCAACACAATCCTAGGCTACATTACTATAGGGTTAGAATCAAGTCCACATAAAGTAATATTAGTTACAGCTTTACAAAACTTAGTAAGATTACACTTGGAATACTGTATCCAATTTTTGGTCACTATAAAAAGGATCTCAAGACACTGGAAAGAGTGCAGACAAGAGCAACAAAGTGATTAGGGGGCTGGAGTCCGAAACATGGAGAAGTTAGTTGCATTAAACTGGTTTTCTAGTCTAGTGAAAAGAAGGGCTGGGGGAGACATGATTAGCAGTTTTCCAATATTTGAGGGGCTATCACAAAGATGAGGGAGTCAACGCTATTTTCCAAAGCTCCAGAAGCAAGATAAGAAACAATGGATGGAATAATCAAGGAAAGAAGCAACTAGAACTAAGGAGAAATTTCCTAACACTGAGATCAGTGGAATGCCTTGCCTTCAGAAATTGTGGGTGCCCATAATTGGAGCTTTTAAGAAGACAGGACAGCCATCTGTCTGAAATGGTATAATATCTTCTGCTCGACCAGTGGGTTGGATTAGAAGAACTCCAGATGCCTTCCAAATCTGTAATTCTTTATTCTTAGTTTATTTATTCTTTTAAACTTAAGCCCTGTCATACTGGCCGGATGGATGCAAAACGTTTGTAAAAAGGACACAGCGGACGAGAAAAATGTTCCATCTGTTGTTATCGCGTCTCAAAAGGGGCAAAAATTTGCATAACCAGAGCGGATAACACAGAAAGGATGGATGGGGGAGGAACGCAGGGCAGGATGGAAAGTGGATGCGGAACGGAAGCCTAGCGAATGGAAGCGGATGAGAGCGGATAGGTCCCCTCTGTGAACGTTTTTTCCATTTTTATGCTTTGTTTGCGAGCTGCATCCGCTTTCATCCTTTCTCCGTCCGTGCTACTAACAGCTGCGTGTCCATATCTGCGTGCCGTTCCGCTTCCTCCCTACGTCTGTTTACCGCTGGAGCGGATTTGAGTTGTGCGGATGCGCAGCGGATTGCCTAGCAGATATAGCGGATGCGTAAGGGATGACAAAGGATGCAGAAGCGGATGTCCCCGTATGCCTAGCGGATGCAGAAACGGACGCGTTGGATACATTTTCTCTCAAAAGTTTTGAGCAGTCTCAAACTTTTTGAGCGGATGAAATGTCAAATAGACGGATGCTGGATGGATAGAGAGGATGAAAAACGGAGGCAGTGAGTACAGAATGGATGCATCGTGTTAACCAATGGATGGCAAGTGTTTCTCTCCATTTTACATCCTCTTTCCATCTGTTGGTGCAGTGTGACATGGGCCCCAAACAGATAGTGGAGGACCTTGGTGATATCTGTTTCTCTAACCTTCCTGCCACCCATTTCCTCTTGTCTCCTGGGCAAATGCATCTCCAGGGAACCTCTGAGAACTATGATCTGGATAAATGGAAGGTAAGTGATTTTTTTAAAAAAAAAACTGACTAGTTCCATGTCTGTTTACTGACTCAGCTATGATAAATTCATGAGAGGAATAACTTAATGTGAGGTCATTGGCTGCAAAGGCATCCCTGCACCTGTAACTATGACATTCACAACAAAATGTTGCACAACAGTGCATTTGTCCAAGATTTTAGTGTCATTATTTTTTATCCACCACCCCCATTCATTCTAGTCTTCTTACAATCCTGTTTTTTTCTGAAGATTTATTTTGTTTTATTTTTTATTTATTTTGTACTCTTTATTCTGATCATCTCCCTGATCATTAACCCTGATCATCTCCAGAACCACTTATTACTCCAAATTGCAATTGTCCATTAAGTGAGATCTGAGAGAGAAGGTCTACTGAGGGATACTCTTTCTTGTCTCCAAGAAAGTTCTATATGGTCCCCACAACAGGGCTTCTCAATGGTGGCACCCCTTTTATAGACCAGTTTATCATTATGAACAATTCTGTTCTATATACCTTAACTAATAAAGTCAGTGTACTTTAGTGATTAAAGCATTGGATTACTAATGGGAAACATTAATTTAGTTCCATCTCAACCATGGAAAGTCATGTGGTTAATTTGAGTGAGCCACTCTAAAAGGTAAAGATTTTCCTTGCTCATAAGTGCTAGTTATTTCCAGCTCTAGGGGGTGGTGCTTATCTTCGTTACAAAGCTGAAGAGGCAGATGCTGTCCAGAGACATCTCCATGGTCATGTGGCTGGCATGACTAAACACCAAAGGCACACCGAGCGCTGTTCCATTCTATCCTATAATCTGAGCCATTCTATTTTAGCATAATCTAACTCATGAGAGAGAAGGGGGATAAAATGAAGGGAGATGCCCATATAAATTGCCCTGAACTCATAAAGGGCAAGCAAGATATATTTCACAGAATTGTATGGTGCTTTGGATGTAAACAAAAAATGTCCTTCGGAGCATACAGTGGAGAGCACATATAACACTTCAACAAAATGCAGACAGTTATGCAATGCCAGGAAAATGTCCAGCCTTCTGTAAGGAATTGCTAACAGAGCTTTTATTTAACTGAGAGATGTGGCCCTCCTTTTTCTTCTACTTTTCTTTGTTCACCTTTCTAGCCCTCTCTTTGCCTCCTATATAAATATCTTCAAATGACTTGCATCGACAAAACAATAGCAACAAGGAAGGCCAGGCTGTTTGTGAAAATAATAACAATGAAGCAAATAGATCAGAAACCTCCAAACAAATGATTTTTATTGAAACCAGTTTAACATTTTATTTCCATAACTCAGAGTAATATTATACACTATGTCATGAAATAAAATGTACAAATAATCTCTGTGACTTTTATGTTCTGCTTTTTTCTAGACCAATTATATGCTCATGGTTAGCCTCATTTGAATTTAGATCACTTTCTCAAAAGCCTTGGACCTGTTTGTCCCGCCTGATCTCAACCCACAAAAGAGTCTGCATGCCTTCTTCACCTATTGAACAGACCTTTTATCCAACTGACTGGGGATTAGCTATTTAGCTTGTCTCTGTGTTACCAAGCCAAGAGGTGGACAGAGGAAAGAAAAAAGGCTGGCTTACTCAGTTACATTCCATCCTCACCCCTCAATTAAGAGTAAACCTTGTTCTCTTCACAAAGGAGTGTATTGTATAAGATCGAGATAGAGGAAAAAATATTGTGCGGAAAATGGGATGTGAATATAAATTCTGTAAATATTTTGTTTAAGTCACCAGTGTGATCCCAGGAAACATATCCAGTTTCATGGGGAGAAGGCAATTCATTTTCCAGTTGCCACAGGTTTCTCTGAAACTAAATGTTTTATCCCTTCAGGGACTCTTTAGACATTCTTTAAAACCCTGCTCAGAGTTGACAGCACACTTGAAGAAATGAAAAGAAAAAAGAGTGCCAGTGTTTTAAAAAATATGTGAGAACAGTTAATCTACCACTCAGTTTTGCTCAAATGAAAATTAGGGCACTTTGGCCCTAATTTCACTATTTACAAGGAAGGTATAAATTGATCATGATAAATTCAGAATTTTTTAATGGAAGTACCTTTGGGAATGGAAATAGGATCAAGGCCAGTAGCCCTGAACATGCTCGTCCAAAAACACCTGAGTTTGTAACTACAGACAATTTTTAGTTATCCAATTCAAGTTTCTCTACTGGTGAGTTTCCCAATGAACTTCTGTAACAAACAGAAAAAATGTTTGAAGAAACAATCTGATACGTAGCATTATATAATTACAATAATTGCCTGGTGTGTGTTTAGTGCTCCAGCTCCAATTATGCAAGTGTGTTCTCCACCTGTTGTACATTAAATTGTCTATAATTAGGGCTTTTATCAAATTAAAGAGAAGGCTCACAAATATTTCACTGGATATGTACTCTTATTTGGGTTCATAAAAGTAATGCAGTTGTAAGACATTTAGAAATATAACAAAGAATTTGAAAGAAAAGCCACACAGGAGTATTTTATTAAGGGTATACAAAAGTTTGATTATGGAGTATTCTAGCCCCCAAATGAGCTATTAGCCTTTAATTGGTTCCAGAAATCACCCACCCTTGGAATAAACCATTTGTACTTCAGAATGCATCAGGATCAGATCACTAGATATACTTGGAGCAACCCATTCCAAGGTCAGAACATTTCTTGACATTTATTCACTCCTAATTTTGTTGTGTTTATGTGCATTCAAGTAGTCCTTGACTTACAATTGTTTGTTTAATAATGGTTTGAAGTTACAACAGCTTTGGAAAAAGTGTGTACACCCTAATGTCCCATGATTGCAATTCAGATGCTTCACAAATATTTATGATGTTTGCAGTCATGTGATCATGAGTTACAAACTTTCAAGCCAGCTTCCAATAAGCAAAGTCAATTGGGGAAACAGGATTTGCTTAACAACAGTGTGATTCAAATTAGCAACCATGGGTTTTGCGAAATGACTACAGTAAGAATGATTGTAAAATTAGATCTGGTCATGTGATGGCTTGCTTAACAATCACATTGCTTAGCAATCAAAATTCCAGTACTAGTTGTCATAATTGATAATTACTCAACTTATGTTGAGTGCTATGTAAGATGGAGTTTGTAATAATTGCAATATAGGTTTTGTAGAAGCCACATTTGGCCAACACTAAGCTCAAGAAGCCCTCCATTATGCTATGCTGGCTGGAGAAATCTGGGAGTTGAAATTCACACATCTTAAAGTTGCCAAGGTGGAACCACACTGATTTATAGAGTGGGATAGGAATTGATTTAAAAGGAAGGCAGCATGCTTTCAATGGATGTATCTTTCATTTTTCAGAACTAATATTTCTTGAACCATAAAGCAGGAACACATGAAGATAGTCATTAATAACAGATAAGCAAATGAAAGAATGTAACTGTTACATAAGCATTGCCTTGGAATAGTTGTTAATTGGGGCAATGATACCTTAAGGATACAGTATGAAAGAGCTTTATGATCTCTTTGGTTTTCTTCAATTATTAGTATCAGGAAGTTTGCATGTCTATTTGTATATGGTTAAATGCTTATATATGTTAGTCATGCATTTCTGTCTGTATTCCCAAGACAAGAAGTTCAGCCTAAAGGAGATTATCAAAAAGACAACTTTCCCCACTTCATTTATTTTAAATTATTTTTTCTTCTCTGATGAAACTAGATGAGTATGTTAATTGTATATAGTGCATTGAAGAGAATTGATACTCTGCCATGGAACAAATGGAAACTCAGTGAAGATATATGGAATGTGTCATATATATGAGATAAATATGGAAGCTCAATAAAATAAGTTATACCAATTTCAGTGGCAGTGTCTGGGGCTTGGGGAGAAAGGTAGGGAGATCAATCTGTTTCTATCTCCTTTATGTCTTAGCACCATTCAATAAATGTTGCTAATGAAAATTGAATCTAAACCTAAACCTAAAGAGTATATGTTTTATGATTACCAACCAGATGTTGCTGCAGGAAAAAGCCTCTAAATTGCTTGTTTCAACACAGTGCTGAAGGGATCAAGAACATCTCATCTTTCATGCCTAGGTTGGGTTTACATTGCATTAAGCCACAATGTTCCTTAAAAATATGAAGCCAAATTGGAATTGTGTGTAGTGCACCATCTCATTATGATCAACCTATTCTTGCTGGAACTGATAAAAAGAAAAAGGGTGTTAATCAGAGGTGGTATTCAGCAGGTTCTGACCAGTTCTGGAAAACCAGTAGCAGAAATTTTGAGTCGTTCATAGAACTGGAAAATACCACCTCTGACTGGCCCCGCCCCTACCTATTCTCTGCCTCCCAAGTCCCAGCTGATTGGCTGGCTCTTGTTTTGTTGCCCTTCACAGGAGAATGGAGCTGGAAAGCAAGTTAGCGGGGTGGTGAGGAAATGGGATTTTGCATTAACCTTCCCCCAGGAGTGGGGAGGGAATGGAGATTTTGCAGTAAACTTCCCCTGCCATGCCCACCAGGCCACGCCCACCAACTATGCCACACCCACTAAGCCATGTCCACAGAATCGGAAGTAAAATTTTTGAATCCTACAACTGGTTTTAATCATAAACTTCAAGTTACAGATCTGGCATCCACCAAGTTTGGAGGTAGGATGCTGGTTTTCCACTTCAAAATGTGGTTTATTTTGTACTGTAACTTGTCAGCACTCTGTACTGTCTCAGGAATGGACCTGGCAACTTACTGACCACATTTTCCTGCCTGTTGTAGGAAGATGGGACAGATAGGAACACATTAGGAAATTGCAATTGGACTTCCTAGAGCTCACCAGGTTTCCTGAACCTGGATTCCTGCACAGTAGCTTTCAGTGCCAAGAAAATATGTATTTTGAGTTAAGGAGACATTAAGGAGGTAGTAGTAATGTGAGACCATATGTGCCTTGTGTCACACACACCCAGATGTTCTCTCAGGAGATTGTGCAAAAGCATTTTAGCTATTTCTTAAGTTCATTTCATTCTCAAAAACAGAACACCTAATATATTTGAATATATTATTTTAATATTAAATAAAATGTATCAAATAGTTTTCCAAATGCCCTAACTGCATTGCAGCTGTATTCTTCACTAAGGATACTTAACTGTATGAAGAACTAAACTGGCTAAAGGATAAAGCCAAAAGAAGACAATTGATTTTGAAGGATTCCTTTATTGTAATCCAGCATAAGGATTAAGGAGACATATGAGGTCTTGAGAACATTATTTTCTTTTTTGTCAACTGCCATAGTATGTTTGCTCAACTAAACAGAAAAAAAGACATACTGAAAATGACCTCTTGTATAGGATCACTCTGGAGCACTTAAGCATTAATAATTTCATTAAAAAAGCAAAGAGAATAAAGTGTTACAATAAAATTTATTGTCACTTAGGCAACACTGATTGATTTACTAAAGTGATTTATATAGCTGCTTATCTCAACACAATGATTCTAGACAGTAAGTTGTACACACAAGCATTCCAACTAGATAACATAAAGTAAAAACAATAACTTATATAGATATCTACGGTATAACCCCCAAATCAGTGGTGGGATTCAAAGTTTTTATTACTGGTTCTATGGGTGTGGCTTGTTGGGCGTGGCAGGGGAAGGATAGTGTAAAATCTCCCATCAGAGGTGTATTTGCCAGTTCTCCGAACTCCTCAAAATTTCCACTACCAACTGGTCAGAACCTGCTGAATACCACCTCTGCCCCAAATCTCATTATAATTAAACATACATACAAAAGACAATGTTATTGAGGCTCTTCATAACCCATCTGACAACTCATACATGGCAATATACACACAGAGAGACTAACCCACATTATACAGCAGATTCATAATATAACATAAATCCTACCAGCAATAAAAAAAAATCTCCAAAATTAAGGGGGGATTGACTTTTACCTTTTTTTTAAAAAAACTTGCTGGCAGGTGACACTTTGTGGAAGGTGGAGAAAGTGAATTTAGGGAAATCTCCCAGTCTTTTTCCTTAATTTGTCTTCCAATAAAATGGTACGAAGAGCGTCACTTACTGGCTTCGTTACTGAAGCAGAGGAGATATCAACAATGAAGGCTGTGCAATTTATAATAGTGCACTTTTCTATCACCACAAACTCTGAAGAATAGCTCTTACATTGTTTATAGGGGACCCCCAACAAGAGATTTGTATCACTTTGGAACCTTGTTGCAGATCTTCATGATTATTGGTTTTAAGACCTTTTCTTTTGGTTTTCCCCAATGCTGTAGCTCTGAAGAGCTTATTGTAGTTGATTTTCATGTGTAGAAACTCTTGTTTAATTTGGATTCCTTCATCAAACAGAGATCTCCAAATCTATAGTTCTGTTATTCTGCTCTGATTCCTGGCTACTGGAATCAGTGCAACAGCTTGGCTCACGGAGTTCTCCATCACTGGAGGCTTTCAAGAAGATTGGACATCGATTCATCCAGGATGGTATAATCAACAGCATTAATCCTTAGACTTATATACTAATTACCCCATCGTACTTTAAGCACTCTCTGGGCAATTTACAATGTCAGCATATTGCTCCTAACAATCTGGGTGCTTGTTTTACCAACCTTGGAAGGATGGGAGCAGTGATAGGCTACTGCCAGTTCAGACTGGCTTGCCTGTACCAGAAGTTACAACTACCACAGGGGTGCAATTCAACCAGTGTAACAACCAGTGCAGTAAGCACACACTTTGATCTGGAAAGTGCCCAGTCATAGGGAGATCAGTGCATTCCAATCCTCCATCAAACACCAAGTCACACAAGAGAAACCTATTAAATTTTCTATAAAACTTCTATATAACAATATTTTGTCCTCATTTAAGAAATAAATTCCCAGTATGAAAGTCTTAATTACATATAAATTAACTTCTACCACATCTACCATGTTCATCAGTCAATATAGGTTTTCTTTTTAGTTGGTGAATTATTTACAAAACTCTTTTTGCTGAAATCAATTTTTCATCCAGATTTTTATAAATCAAATATTTTATATCCTTCTCTCTAATATGGGTCTCAAATTCCATCTTGTTTTATTTTGAGCAAATAATGATTTTTCCCATTTTTATTTGCTCCATATATATTCTATGTTAAGCATTTACAAGCCAAAAATTTAGAAAAAAATGATATTTGTAGCACCTAATTCAGTATCAGCCCTTTCAGTTTCCTGTTGCACCTGTTGTTTTTGTTTAGTCTCGTCTGACACTTCCATTTGAATCTTTTCTAATTCCTTTCTCACCTTCTGGAGAGAATTCAGTCAAAACCTTTGCTGTTTAAAAATCAGTATCACATATTTATTTGTTTGTTTGCTTGTTTGTTTATAACATTTATAAAGCTGCCTATCTTACAATAAACTTTGCATTAGTTTGTGTCATCTGTTGATAGCACTTTTGCAAAACTTCACATTACTTGCATTACTTTCTGAACCAGTGAAAATGGTCAGAGTCCAATTCAGATTGGAAGAGATCCACACACATGTTTATAGATACATTTAGCATTTTGGAAATTATAGACAGAATTGGATTAATCTTCAGATGTATAACAGATGTGTATTAAATTGATTTATTTTTTCAGATTAATATAGAAGCAGTTGTGGAACATCTACCTAGAGCTTTTTAATAGATTATTAATGAATATAAATACATATACATTTAGAATTGTTTACTTATTTTGAAAACTATTAGCACATATCAGTGGTGGAATTCAAAATTTTTTACCACTGGTTCTGTGGGTGTGACTTGGTGAGTGTGGCAGGGGAAGGATACTGCAAAATCCCCATTCCCTCCTCACTAACCTTTTTCAGTTTCCGTTCTCCTGTGCAGGGCAACAAAAGAAGACCCAGCCAAACAGCTGGGACTTGGGAGGCAGAGAATAGTTGGGGACGGGGCCAGTCAGAGGTGGTATTTGCCGGTTCTCTGAACTGCTCAAAATTTCTGCTACCAGTTCTTCAGAACTGGTCAGAACCTGTTGAATACCATCTCTGGCACATACAGTATATCTCATTATCTTGCATCTTATGTGTTTATTCATGCCACATAAAATCTTATTTAACTGAAAGCAAATTCATCTTGGTTTTCTTTTGTAAAATTATCTGAACTGATATAATCAAGTGCATAAGAAGTAACCAAATTTTCAATAAAAAAAATGTAATGTGAATTCTACATAATTTCTAATATATAGTATATTTAATTAAAATACTTGGCACGTTCATAGATTTAGGTTTCATAGAGGGTTTATATAATATTTTTATGTAAGTTGTGTTTGTTTAAATATGTGCTCCATATGCCCTAGCAGTGGGATGTCTGTTTTGCTTTAATCAAAGTCATTCACTTTTAATAATTGAGAATTAATAGATGAAGTCAAAATTGATTGAATATACAGTACTATCATTGGAAGTATCTATTTAACAGCAGTAAATGAGAAAAGGAATATGAGTCATCCAAAAGCCTATCTGAATTGTAAGAACAAAAGCATTTCATGCAAGACATGAAAATTAATAGTACTGTTGTTAATAGTAATAGTACTGTTGACATTGCTTATGGCTGCCTATTGGTCTTGTGTGACATATGTGTATAAATGGAGACAAGTTGTTTAGGCAAGAACAATTCAATATGGAGAAAGGATTATAGAATTTAGCATGTCAGACTGCAGTAGTATTTCTTTTTTAGGACTTTTTCATTTTAAGGGTAATAGTAGAGTTTCTACAGAAGGAAGAGATTGCTTGAAAAAAATGGAAACAATTGTTGTAGATCAGTCACAGAACACTTACTTTATATCTAGAAAAACCTATGTTCAATCCCGCTTACAAACTCTAAAACCCAATCTAAATCTATGACTGCATTTATCTATTGATTTATGTCATGCCAATCATATATGACTTTGAATGACCAATTCTTCTGATTTCAGAAATGTGACTAAACATTGTAAGTAATATACAGTACTCAAAGCAACCAATTGCACAATGCATCAAGGTTCAGTCAAGTAACTAATTAGCAAGCACTTCCCCTACAGGAAGAATCCCAACTCTAAATATATTAGTTTCAAAAAAAATTGATAGCTTTTTAAAATCTTAGGAGAATTGCAACTAATCTGACCTCAGAGGGAATGCTTTTCTAGAGAAAAGAGGACAGTGACTGAGAAGACCTCCCCTATCACCCTGAGGAATCTAGAGGGAACCTTCTCTTTCAGATTTTATCTAATAGAAACTAAAGAGATGGTGCAATCCTGAAGAAACTGCAGGTGCTGAGCCACATATGCTTTAAAGGTGACAACCAACACTTTGAATTACACTGGAAAACTGGCAGTAATTCAAGCAATGACCAGAGTAGACCTGTTACATGGGCAAACTGAGTGATTGCCATAACTACTTGAGCTACTATGTTCCGGAACAAAAACTTTAGCTTCTGAATGGTCTTCAAAGGCAGCCCTATATAAGAGTGAACTGCAGTAGTCCAGACAAGAAGTGACTAAGTGATTAAAGACTATGAACAGAGATTTCTGATCAATAAAAATGACATAACTAGTATACAAGATATTCAGGACAAAAATTAGTCGCAATGTGAAATAGTAATTACAAAGTCTCATTCCAAGGAAGCAACTCAGAAATATATTTTAACTTATGAAGCCAAAATCTGCTTGGAGATCCAGTAGAAACATTTGACTCTTCTTGAATACCATAGTGATCAAAGCCTCAGTTTCAGTACTGGAACTGGCCATAAATTCTGTAATGTGGTAGACTTCAGAAAAATATTTTCAAAAGCAAAGTCTAACCATTGCATTTGTGGTATGAAAGAATGGTTTCAAAATAGGGATTGTGACTATTTCCATCCATTTAGCTAGTTCATATCTTGGAGACATATGAGTTAAAATGGGCCAGATGTTATATTCACTGGGCTTCAATAAACTATAAGATTCACTTCACATACACGAGTACTTTTATTTCAAAAATATTATACAATCTCAGTGGTTTTTACTTTCCTTTCACTGACCTTTCACAATATAATAGCCTTTTGTTCACCGAAAAAAGCTCTTTGATAATTCTGAATGTGGTGAAGAAGTATTTATGTGTTACTGTCACTCCCATAGTCTTAGCCCTCCAATGAATTTTTGCTTATATTCTGTGGTGTTTTCTACCAAAGTGCCCTGTCATTCTCTTTACATCACAGCTACCAGCAATAAAGTTTGTTTGACTTTACTCTGTGGGGGAGACTGCTCAGAAGTCATTGTGGAGGCCATTTTCCCATTCAGAGGTAAACTGTAATTTCAACACAATCATCTATCAAGAATCAAAAGTGAACTCAAAACAAAGTAAGAATTAGATGAATAAGGAATACATATAGATTGCTATTCATATTTACAAATACATTCAAGATATGGAAAAGATAGTAAGGTGGTTAGATTTTATAAAGAATTGAAAGAATTTAAAATAGATTTAAAATCAGAGATATTTTTATTGGGAATTATGCCTGAAGATTATAATAGAGAGATAACATACTTAATTATTAATGTAATTAATAATGTAATTAATTAATTAATGTAATTAATAATGTAATTAAAGCAGTCAGAATTGTATTTGCACAAAATTGGAAAAATGAGAAAATTCCAACAGAGGAGGAAACAATTAAGAAAATAATGGAATGTGAGGAAAAGAATAGTCTGACAATGGCAATTAGACAACAGGAGGAAAAAGTGTATTATAAGATTTGGGATTTATTTTATGAATGGTTAGATAGAAAAATAAGAAATTGAAATATGTGGCAACAGTTATAATGTATCGTAATTGATTAATTTTGAATGAGTAAGAGAATGAATATAACTTAGCAAAAATGAGATATGTTTTTAAAAGATAATTATAATGTCAATGATAATATAATATTTGAATAATATGATATAAAATGTTGATTAGTATGGTTTGTAAATGTATAATAAGGTATAACAGTATCATGCACACAGATATATGTATCCAACCGACACACCGTAAAAATGAAAGATGGTTTTATTTGTTGTCTTTGTTGTTAAAATTTAAAAAAAAATTAAAAAGAATTCCTGCAAGACTTCAAGGAAGCAATTCAGATTCCTAAGTCTCTTGGGGTAAACTATTGTAATTGATCCAGAAAATATAAAAATCCAGACCTTTGGCACCTTTGTTGTTCTCTGCACGTTTTCTAGGGCTTCAGCATCTTTTTTGAGGTACCATGGTAACCAGAGCTGGACACAGAATTCAAGTGCAGCCTCACTAATACAATATAGACTGGTACTTTCACTTCCTGTGATTTTGATGCTTTCCCTACATTGATGCAACCTAGGACTGTATTGACTTTTTGGCAGCTGCAGCACACTGCTCACTCATACTTAAATGGTGGCACACTGGGACATCTATAGTAGATCCCTCTCACAGGTACTGCCTATCCTGTGCATTTGTTTTTTCCTGCCTATGTGCAGGACCTTACTTTTTCTCAGCACCGAACTGCATCTTGTTGGATATGGCCCAATATTCAAGTCTGTCAAGATCCTTCTGAATCTTGAGTCTATCTTCCAAAATATTAACTAATAGTAGATTCAGAACACATTGTAGTAAGTACTTCACATAAAGGAATTTAATTTGAATACATTAATATTGAAGTTGCAATGTGGTCCAAGATGATGGTAGTCATTCTTTTAGATGGATTTATTTTTTCAAAAAAACATAACATTTTTAGAATTTAATATTAATCCTTGCAGACTAAATTAGTGAAATGGAATCTCTGTGAAGAGAACTGTTTAATTAAGATGCAACTTCTTGTTCAACCTTTTTGTTCCTCTAATATGTTTGTTCTCAATTACTGAAGAAGGTGAATTCCTGAAAGTTTCTGCTGTTGTTCATCCTATTTTTGTAAACATTTGGGATAGTCAGATGGTGTACAAATACAGTAGTAACAATACAGTAATAGTAGCAGTGATGGTAACAACAACAATAGGAGCCATTGCCTGGAACATGCAACTGTGAATAGCTGCCACCTTGTGGGTTTTTATCAAAATGTTTCTTGAGTTCTTATATTTTTATTGGCAGGGGCTCTTGTGGCTGAGAATCTCATATAAGACAGAGAGCTGGGATGAGTAGAGTAAAACAATACAGAGCCAGAACAGTGATATAACAAGCATTTGTCCCAGAAGCTATAGCAGATGAGAATCAAGTCTGCCAGAAATGTATCAAGGTTTTTATTTTATTTCATTTCTATTGAAAGCATCTTGATCATGGAGATCCTATTTGCTGGGGCTGTGTTTTGCAGGAAATCTGGAAAAGAGGACATAGAGAAGAAAGACAACTTCCTGATCTGAGAACTGATAAAAAGGAGGAAGTGAAGATAACCAGTTGACTTGTCTGATCTTTCTTTTATTTCAGTTCAGACTCTTTGGGCTATCGGGCTATGTCTCAGCTTGGAGTCTGGCCAGTATTCTGTGTTGAGCAGGAAATCAACATCCCTTAAACATTTCAAATCTGTGTGACAGGCAGAAGTCCAATACATGATGCATTCCCTGTCATGGGGATGGAAAATGAAAAAATATTTCTCTCTTGAAAGTCTGCCTGTTGTGCAGCTGATATAAGGGGTGGGGGGAATAAAACAAGTAAGAGAAAAGAGATCAATCCAAACCAGATTGGCCAACTTCTGTATTTTCACAATGCCTCCCTATTTTCTAAGCTTAATTCACTGCATTCAGGATATAAAACACACAGGAAGTATTCAACAATTAAACATTGATATATTTTAAATTTTGAATGACCTTTTCTTTTCCAGATGAGCAAAATGATGAACAAATATTTTACTGCACTTGGAGGAGAAAACTTTAGAAGAATCCTTAAGGGGAAAGTGGACAGATTGTGCTTGTGGGACATCAGTTGTTGAAGTCTCCCACTATACTGTGCATGTGTTTAATTAACCAATGAATTTAGACATCTGGTCATATTCTGAGCTCCTTCAACAATCCAGACAATAAGAGACCAAATATCCCCTATGAGTAATGTATACGTATGTGTTCCAAAGGTATTATAAAATTTAAATGCAATATTCCCATTGCCAAGAGCGAAGGAGAATTTTTTTCTTTTCTTGTTTTTTACATGACAGTGTAAAATTGTTTTGACTGATAACTTCTCAACAGATTTCGAATTACATGCCTTTCATTGTACATGAATCCCTTTTAAGCATCTTTTCATGCTTTGTTTATTTGTCTTAACATGACAATGCCTGTGATGGAATGTGTGTGCAATTTTGCTCTGGCATTAACATGCATTCCAGAACAGATGTGATTGTCTTGTTGTATATATATTTTAATAGAAATGTCATTCATTTTTATAGATTGCTTTAAAATATCCAGGTAATGTGTCAACAAAAGAATTGTACATTTTAAAGAATTTTGAAAGGTATAGTGAGATAACTCAATCAAAGAGGGCCAGAATTTAAACCATGATGCACTAACTTGAACTTTGCATTCTCTCATAGGACTGAATAGAAAACATTTTATTAATGAAAATAGGTGAGATATATTTTCCTAACAATAAATGATATAACAGTCATGAAAGGTGAAGACAGATGTATTTTCCCTATAGGAGTGAATGACAAGTGGGAACTGAGCTATTTTTCTCCATATAACTTAATGCCAAATATTCACTAAGTGTGTATGCAAATATATTTTCTTTATGGGAATGATGCCAACATTTTACTATCAGTGAAGACTCGTTTAATTTTCCTCAGTGGAAATGAATGGTACTCAATTTTAACAATTAAGACAGATTATGTAAAGAAGAACTCAAAGCACAATCAGCTTTTATTCAGTAGCCAATATTATCTTTCAGTATACACTGATTTGTGTGTGTATGTGTTCAAATTAGTGTTAACTCTTGATGAACAAGTCCCTGCAGTTTTCTTGCCAAAATTTCAGAAGTGTTTTGCCATTGTCTTCTTCTTAGGGCTTAAAATAAATAACTGGGTGAAGGTCACTGAGCTGACTTCATGCTTAGGGTAGGACCTAGATTTAACAGATAACAGATAATCAGTGTTGGAAGACACCTTGTAGGTCATCTAGTCCAATTCCCCATCCAAGTGAGAGACCCTATACCATTTCTGACAAATGGCAGTCCAATCTCTTCTTGAAAATCTCAAGTGATGACACTTCCACAACTTCCGAAGGCAAACTGTTCCATCGGTTGATTGTTCTCACTGTCAGAAAATTTTTCCTTATTGAATCTCTCCTTGATCATTTTCCATCCATTATTCCTTGCCTGGTCTTCAGGTGCTGTGGAAAATAGTGTGACCCCCCTCCTCTCTGTGGCAGCCCCTCAAATATTGGAACACTGCTATCATGTCTCCCCTGGTCCTTCTCTTCACTAGACGAGCCATGCCCAGTTCCTGTAACCGTTCTTCATATGTTTTAGTCTCCAGTTGCCTAATCATCCTGGTTGCTCTTCTCTGTATTCAGTCTTTCAGTGCCTTAACTACCTGCCAATCTTCCCAGGAAGACCAGGCAGGTGAGTTAATTCCACTTCATTATAAGACTACACTAACAGAATCTTGAAAGTTTGAAAGTACATGTGTCCCACCTATTATGCAGCTGCTGATTCCACCCACTCCTTTATCTGATCATTCCTTGGGCAACATGTTCTTCCACCCCATCTTTCAAGGTAATTTCCACACACTATAATATCACTATACCAAACTGGTTCCCAATATATATCTGTATTTCTTTAATTTTGCTTTATTTAAAACGTGTCCTGTGAATGTTCATGCATTAGTTCATTAACCTGCATTGTCATATTTTTAAAGAAATCTGGGTTTTATTGTTAATGCAAACCAACTGTGAAAATTGAAGGTGGGCCTTTTTTTTTTTAATGTTGTCAAAGGAAGGAATGACAAAAGCTAATGCCAAGCAGGTCTAATCCTTTATTTCTGGATTTTACCCTGGAGAGGCAAGTTATGGTAGGATTAAATGCAGCAAAGCTGCTTCCAAAACAGTCAGATAACAGATAACAGATAATCAGAGTTGGAAGGGACCTTGTAGGTCATGTAATCCAACCTCCTGCCCAAGCAGGAGACCCTACACCATTTCTGACAAATGGCAGTCCAGTCTCTTCTTGAAAGTCTCAAGTGATGGTGCTCCCACAACTTCCATGATGGCACGCTCTTCCAATTGATTTATGTGTCACTGTCCAGAAAGGTTTTCTCTTTATTCAGGTTAAATCTCTCCTTGTTCAGTTTCATCCATCGATAATTCTTGTTTGCCTAATAGACTTAGAAATAGCTCGCCTCCTCCTCCCGGTGCAGCCTCTCAAATATTGGAAATCGTCTACTCATATCTCCCTGGTCCTTCTCTTACTAGACGTAGCACTGCCAGTTTCCTGCAACCATTCTGTGTATGTTTTAGCCTCAGTCCCCTAATCATCCTGTTGCATCTAGTCCTGTACTATTTCTAGAAGTCTCAAACATCTTTTTTTATAATTGGGGACCAAAACTGGAATGTAGAGTGAATTGCAGAATTTCATCAATCTCGGATGGCAAACCTCAGATAAAGAAAGTTTCCCAAGCAACCTAACAACTGTCAGGCAAACAAAGCACTAATCTATGATGAAAGGATTGATTAAGAGAGGGAGTAACAATTTAGACCTTACTAGAGATATATTAATGTAATTACTGTCCTAAACTAGTAACAATATTAAAGCAGTAACCAAAGTTAACATTGATGCGAGAAATAACTAAACAATGATTATTAAAAACTGACTGCCTCCAATAAAATCATCCTTCATATTTCAGTTGTTCATGATCAAACTAGCTCAACTGCCTCGTCATAATACAACAAACTTGATGCAGTACTCTAGTGTCGATCCTACTAAGGGTAGAGAATGTATTAAGCCACTTCCACTTATCTAATTTCAATCCCTCTGTATACAACTTAGGTGCATTAGTTTTTTTTCTCTCTGCCACACTTCTGGCTCATATTAGGTGATGTCCACCAAGACTCCAAATCCCATCTTCAGTTATCTATTGAGGCCTCATTCACCCAGCATTATATGTGTACTTTGGTTTTCTGCCAAATGTATGACTTTACTTTTCTTTATATGAATTTTCATTTTAGTTAGATATCGGCCCAGTTTCATAGTCTGCTCAAAACCATCTTATCATGAGCCTACCTTCTGTTACTATTCCTTTCCATGCTCAGCTATCATCTTGCAAATTTGTAAGTTCCCCCTTCTATTCCCTCATCTAATTTCTGTATTAATGGAGATATTGAAGATACGGGCCTAAGACGGAAACCTTGTGCACCCCCACTTCTCTACTTTCCCTCCAGTAACTTAGACCATAAGACTACTCATGAGTATGTTTGAATCCATCTAATAGGTAGTCTATTTGTCCCACTTTTTTTCTAGCTTACTAAGAAGTAGGTTTTCCAGTCTACTTGTCAAATGCTTGCTAAATCTAAATATATTATGTCCACAGTATTATTGCTGTCTATTAATTTAAGCACTGTGCTTGAAGAAATGAAAATAAATTGGTCTGCATGATCTGTTTTTAAACAAACTCGTCTGACTGCTATTATATACTATTAATAGATGTTGGCAGATCTGTTTTTTTATTATCTTTTCCAGTATCTTCCTGGGTATTGATGTTAGGCTGATTTGTCTATAGCTTTTTTCCTTTTTTGAAGATGGGAACCACTTCAGCTCTTTTTCAGTCCTCTGGTAGTTCCCCGGTGATCCAGGATTTTTGAAAGATATGGTATAGTGGTTCTGAGATGACCTCTGCCAGCTCCTTTAAAACTCTGGGATGTAATCCATCAGGACCCAGTGATTAAACATTCCATCTTTCATTATTTTTATTGGAAAATACACATTTCTTATTGGAAAGAACACATTGAGATAGAAGGTCTATTTCATCCCCCACGATCTTAGTTATTCAACAAGAAGCAAGTATGTTCCTAACTGCACATCCCCAACAGCGTTTACTTTATAGTCAGAGCAGAGCATTTCTATATATTTTACACAGTAAAGAGGCTTTTAAATAATGCCTCTATATATTTGGAAATCAGCTCCACTGCACACCTGTATGCTTTAGGAGCTGAGTCCCAGGATTTCTGACTCCGTTTAATTTATTGGAAATTGTTATTTGTCTGCTGTCGTGAGCCTTCTTGTGCATGTGAACTCTTCCACATGAATGGGAATCTTTCACAATTAAAATGTATGTAATGTTGGTTGCATATAGAGCTAGGCTCTCTGATCCAGACAATCTCATTGACTTAATTCTCCATTTATACCACAAAAAGGGAAGGGGAAAGATTGATTGCTATTTCACATATTTGACTTGAGCATGCAAAAATAACTCCCAAAGAGAGGTAATTCCTGAAGACAATTTAGAAGCAGGACAAGATAGCAATAAGATATCTATCTGTCACTGCAAATTCAAATACAAGAATTTGTGCAAAAGTGCTAAAAAAACACCCCAAAATTAAGGCTTAAGTGTTTCTGAAAGACTTAGAAAAATTATTGAACATAAAGCTTTCCAATAATTTTTTCCCCCTGGCATACAGCCATGGTGGGTTTTCCTTCTGCTTTTGGAGCTTATTTTAGAAACAGAATTTCCTAGGGATGTAGTTAAAATGTTCTGTGAAGCCAAAGAATCAATGAACTTTGGCAAACCCAAAACAGTAGTAGCATTTCTGAGACTGCTTTTTATAGCACTTTTTCCGCACATAATAATTGCGTCTAGCCATTGCAGTTCCTTAATAGTTTTTAACAGGAAAAACAAATTATTTCATTATCACTTATATATACCTGACATTCTGGGTATAACACTGCAGTCTCCAGTGCTAGGAATGCTGCACAAAATAACATGTAAACCATGATGTAAAACCACATGTAAACCATGATGTGAATGCTATTTCCTATTCAATAACATCTATGTGAATTAACAGAACCAGTTAACACTGCATGGTCTACTCTGTAGGGCTGTGCATTGTTCAAAAGTGATTCAGAAGTGCTTTGGACTTTGTGTACATCTGAGAATAACCTTTTTTCAAGCTTCTGCATTCCCACAAAAAAAATTAAGTTCCATTAAGAGTCCTGTTTAAATGTAATTAGTGGATTTTTAAAAAATTGGTTATAAGAGACTTGTGAGGAAGCTGAAAAACACAGGACTACTCTAAGTGTAGTTGTAATTCCCTACTACTTGCAGGGAAGTGCTGTGCTCACATTCCTATCAATTCCAAAATATTTTTTCCCAAACCATTTCCAAAGTGTAAATAATCCTTATCTGTTCCTTGATTGTAACATTGGATGAGTAATGAATATGAATTTTGGCAGTGAAATATTTTGTTATCTATATTTTGAAATGATTAAATAAATGTCTCTTAAAATAGAAAAATGCAATTTATTCCCATACTTAATTTTGGAATAAGTCATCACCTTCTGCTAATTAATTCTATGCTGTCATTCTGTTTGCTTAAAGAGATTTCACTAGTCAATCTAGAGGTGATCTTAATTATTCAGTCTCCCCATGCAGGAAATCTCTACCTATGCTGCTCCTCATAATGGATGTTCTACTTTGAAATGAGTTGCTTCACTACTAAATAATCCATATAGTTACAACATTCTTCATAATGTTTTAGTCACTCATTCCTTTTTGGCTAGCGTAGTTTATCTTTTGGAGGAATCCACTTGTTTTATCATATATGTGACCACCTTATAAATATCTGAAGACAACTATCCTCTTCTTTATCATTTCTCCAACTTAAACACAGCAAATATGTCCACTTTTTCTTCATAAGAATAATTCCCTAAACATCTTATCCAGATGCATTCCAGTTTATCCTTTTTAATGGTAGTACCCATTATTCATCTCAGTATTCCCAGTGAGACTGGACTCACTTCTTTAAACTGATTAAATTAATCCAATCCAGCATAGAAATAAGATGAAGAATCCTATTATTTCAGTTGACTTAACTATTGCAAAATTGTGTTGTAATCATTTCATTATAAATAAAGCACATCAGGGCAGGTTGAGGTTTTCTTCCTATGGTTGTATAGTAGTAGTAATTTTAATTACTGAACTGACTTTCTTGTGTGTGTGAGAGAGGGGTGGGAGGGAGGGAGAGATCAAATCAATCTTGGCTCCTGGCAACTTCCTGGACAAGTTCCTGCAGTTTATTTGCCAACATGTTTTGGAAGTGTTTTGCCCTTGCCTTCTTCTTCCTCAGGACAGAGGGACTGGCCCAAAGTGACCCAGGTGTGATGACACAGATACTGGATGAAACCATCATACCAACTCATCACCTGGTAGCATTCCCTGCTTGCCTAAAGCATATGTTATATTTCATTAGGTCCAAGACTAAATTGCCCTTGGTACTGTCTCAGCTTGATTGTTTTCTTGCAGACATTTCATTACCCAAACAAATAGCAAACAAACAAATATCACCTGATGATATTACCTAGTTTGGCTAATGAAAAGTCTGCAAGGAAACAACCAAACTCAGAGACCCCAAGGGCCCCTCATTTCAACCCTGAGTTACAAATATTCTCCTTTATTGATACCAAATAGCCTAGAACTGGGAAACCTATAAAAGGAGAGGGGCGGGAGAGAGAGAGAGAGAGGGAGGGAGGGAGAGAGAGAGAGAGAGAGAGAGAGAGAGAGAGAGAGAGAGAGAGAGAGAGAGAGANAGAGAGAGAGAGAGAGAGAGAGAGACTAACATCTTGGGTAGTTCCAAGTAGATTTTTTTTTCTTGAAGGCAAAAGTCCAAAAGTTACTTTTAGTGATAGCCTGAGATATCAAGCAGTGATATTATTTGAAGCAGTGTTTTAATGCAGATATCTCTCTTCTGTCACATTTACTGGAGACATTCTCAACTTTCTATAAATGACATTTCTTGACCATCTGTCCAGATTAGCAACAAGCAATGGAGCAAGAACTGCTGAAACAGGGAAGATATTGTGCACCTTTGGCTTCATCAGCTGCAAAATTACCTAGAGGATAACTTAAACAAGCCAGAGACAAATGTGTCTTTAAAGCAGCAGTTTCCCTGCCTGCCACACATGTTCATACTGTTTTTCTTTTTCTAAACAGCCCTCCCCCTTTCTCATTTTGTCATGTTCAGTTTTCAAGCCCTAAAAGCATTTGTGACCTCCTTGAAAAAAAAGAAAATTATATGAATTTGCCAGAAATGCAAAGCGATTCTTGCCAATGGTACTTTCCCCCTCCAAGTCCATAATTTCTGATCGTATTTTGAAATTAGTAAATATTTTCCTTAACTGCAGTGAATGCATAAAAGAAGATAGAGATCCTTGCTCCTAATCTCAGTGAAATAACTTGCAGGTTTGATTCCAGCCAACATATAAATAGCACATGCCTAAGCAATCTCTATAGCTGCAAATCACGCAAAAGGCATGGTCCTCAGCTAATATTTACAGAACTCACAGAAATAGTATACTATAAACATTTTGAATTATATAGATCTTCCTGTAAGCTAAATGATTGCATTGCAAGGGTGTTCAGATGTAGTTATGAGCAAATGCATTTTAGTCATTTGCATTTTGCTTAACGTTATCCAGAAATCTTGGCTCAAAATTCAGTTTTGTTTGCATTGGGTTTTTTATGCATAAAATGTGGCCCAGCTGAGAGAAAGTGAAGAAACTGCCAGGAGCAAAGAGGTTGATTGCTTTTGTCTGTGTAACTGTGTGCATAATAAAATTAAGAGATGCCTACATTCCTTTGCTGACTAGATTGAGGGGAATTTCCCCCTAGGATAGGAGGGTCATGCTTTCCATGTCTAGTTAAAAGTCACTTTTTTTTTTTCAGATGAAGCCTATAGTAATGAATCTTTCAACAGGGCAGGACAGAGTTTTAGTTCTTTTGGTGAAGGCTTGCAAATTCTTTTCAAGACACAAACATTTGTGGCAGAACAAAAAAAAGTCACCCGCCTTTTGTTAAAGAGATTTGCAAACAATCAAATAATTACAAATGTCTATTTATCCATCAGGCACAGGAGTTTCACACCCAAAGGTCACAAGTGTTGCACAATGACCAGTTCAGTAGTGCAAGGGCAACAATATTAAGCCTTTTCATACGTAGCTGTAGAGGCCTCTAGCTAGTATGCCCAAAGAGAAGAAAGCAAAGAATCAGGGCATGCTATTAACAAAACAGATTTGTTTTTCATCATATTACTTTGATCAAGCTACACTGATGATTAGGCCATGACACAGTTGCTGCAGGTATGATGGATGACAGTTGCATGGGGTCCGTTGTCTCTGCAGAAGAGACCTTTCCTATGATGTGGAAATCCTCGTAGTGCAGAATTGGGCTTGGGCTATTACCCTGACGTGGGCTTGAAAACCCTGCTACTGCTGCCCCCCTCCAATCAAGGCCTCCCCTTTGTCTTGTTAATAGCAAGGAAGGACTACTTTGGTGATGGTGGGAGGGGGCAGCAACTACTTGGTCTGTTTCTTTACCATGATGGTGTCTTGATAAGAGTTAGCGGTGCTTTGTCCAAATCTGGAGTCATTTGACATAGGTATCTGCAATGAATCCAATAAAGCCTTATATATCTCTGACAGTCACCAGTCAGCTATGGCTCTCAGGGACTATCTGCATGTCTGGTTTAAAGGCCCTGTCCCACTGCACTTACGGATGCAAAGAGGATGTAAAACATTAAAAAAAGCTTGCCATCCATTGGTGAAAACGCTATGCATCCATTGCTGTACTTCATTGCATTACGTGTTTCATACGCTTATCCGTCGAGCATCCATCCACTGCAATCTTATCCACGCAAGAAGTTTTTAGCTGCACAAAACTTTGTGAACGGATGAACTTTCAGCCATGTACAATGTAAATCATTGACATAACGAGCAACAAACGTTCTATGTCCGTTTATCATTCGTTTAAACGTCCGCTGTATCCTCTCTGCATCCTCTGGGCATCCTCACAACTCACATCCGCTGCAGCTGAAAATGGAAAGAGGGAGGAAATGAAAGGTGCATGGAACATCTACACAGCGTTAGTAGCACAGAAATAGAAAGGATGCGTTTACATCCAATATACGATCCGTGTGCAACCCCTTCTTTCCTTAGGTGTACGTGATGCATTCCACTTCATCCGCTATGCGTCCGCTTTGAAATTCTCCCCCAGAACCCTTCGGAGGTTCATCTGCTTCCATCTGCTAGGCTCCTATGAACATCCATTTAACAATCCCCGCTACATACTACCCACGTCCGTTCTTTTCCATTCTGTTTATGCAAATTTCACAACTTTTTGGAGCGGGTATGACATGAATGGAGCCACCCTGAAATTTTGCTCGTCTGCTGTGTCCTTTATGCATACATTTTGGCTTTGCGTCCGTCGGCCAGTGGGACCTAGCCTTAACTATAAGAAGAGTGATAGAACCATAGACATGGTCATTAAGCACACCTACATTGAAGAAAGCTTTATGTAGGTCAGGGAATAGCACAGAAGCTCATTGAGTCTATTGTTTTATGAGTATTTCCTTCTGATTACATTCTTCAGATGAAGCTACATTCCTCATTTTGCAGTTTAAGCTCCCAATTTACAGATGCTCTCTGACTGATAATATTTCATACAGAACACAAATGTTCTCATTTTAATGAATGTAAATATGGGTGCCCAAAGTGATATTTTAGTCCTGGTATTCAGAGACAGACAATTGTCTATCCATTGGACTAAGTTATAGTCCAATGAAATAATCAAAAAGTTTATCATTTTCATTTCAATTTTTGATTATTTGCAGCTATATTTGGAAGAAGTTTCTTGAACACTGAATCAACCAACAGCCCTATAAACTTTGTAAATACAGTGCATGTTAAATATGCAGCTGAAACCAATGTTTGCTCTAAAACAAGCTATCTAAGAATGTTGATACCACTGAGAACAGGGTTCTTTCTTGTCCAAATTTTTTCCTCAGTTACCATAATTTATACTATTGCAGTGATATTTATAGCCAATGTGAAGCAAACTCTACATTTGGCATATTCCTTAGATCAGAAAATTCCTTGAGAATTGGGAGCTTCTCCAAAGCTCAACCAAAGTTATTCTTTACCCAGTGGTATGCATGTTTCACTATAGAGATGATCTATTTCTTGACAGAAACAAAATGGATTTTTTTTAACCAAAAAAACACAAAGAAAACAGCCAAGATCAGATGTGCTACCTATGGAAAAAGCTGCTTTCACATGAGAATCAGTTCATTTATCAGTTATCTCTTGGGGACACATTGGGAAAGAAATTAATTCCACAGCCACAAAGAACAGGGCTGAATTGCTTGGAGGATATGAAGGACCAAAGGAAATACCTAAGTTAAAATTTAATTTTGGTTGTTTTCCTTCATTACAGTTACCAAATGCTTTTCTTCCACATAAGCTTTCTATGGAACCACTGTTCACCTCTTCTGCTTGGGCTGTTCATGCTTAAGCCTCCCACTAAAAATACTCTGTACTTTCTGTTTGCAGAGAAATATTCCTCTCTTTACCAATATTTATGCCCATAATACTAAACATTTATTACAGATTGTTATCTCAACAATTTGTTGCACTCAAATCACTTATGCTTGTTCAAATGGGCTCATCCTCACTTCCTCCTAATCATGGTGCAAACATTTTCATGAAATTGTTTGTTTATGCTGTATCCTCATGACATTGTCTTTGTCTCATCTCCAGCCTATAGATGAAGTGGACTTAAAGTTGCCTTTAATAATTTCAATTTTAGAATAGCATTTTCTCTCTTCACCAGTATAGGAGATATTCTAGGTTGTTTCTTTGAAAGTGGGTCAGTGATGAAATAAATCCAGCATTTATGGGCCACCGTAGGCTGTTGCAGAGGCCCCCTTCCTCTCATTAGGTGGGCATTTGTCTTTCATGGCCCTCTGGCTTAATCTGCAAGATAAACCAGACCCACCTACAATGCCTGGATAAAGGTTACTGGTGTGAGCCATGTTTATGAAGGTTTGATGCTTTTCTGAAAGAGCACCAGACCTGTTTTTTTTTTAAAAAAAAAAAACCACCAAAAACCATTCTTATACAGAGCACTAGATTAGTATTTCAAAACAAAACTACTACTTTTTAAATAAGGAAAAGCAGCAAGATTTTGACATTGCTGTTTCTGTCACTAGTAGGCACTTTATTTATTACCACTGCTACTCTTGATACAGTTTCATCGGGCCATACATAACCTTCTGATCTTGCCAACTATGGCCACTTATTATTCCTTTCCAGCACTTCATCAGTACTTCTTTCTCCCTTAAAGACAGAGCTTCCAGATTAAGCACTCCGTGCTTTATCCATGCCATTCCCCAGGCTAATATTTGCTTGTCATACTAGTTCTGGATAACTAGTCTTAAGTATTTTTTCAGAAGACCCCTGAACCCACGTACAAAAATAACCCAATGAACAGGCATGGGTGGTGGTCAGGGATGGGACTCAAAAAACTCAATAACTGGTTCACTGCCTGGTTGCTGGGTGGACATGGCCTACCGGAACTTCCAAGAGGACCATTTTTCACCTTCCCCAGGGTCCACAGGCCTCCCTCGGGTCTCTGGAAATACAGCCTCCCTGGGCTCCAGAGGGCCTCTGGAAGCCAGAAATAGGCCCATTTCTGGACTTCCAGAACTTCCGGTTTGGCCCGTTTTTCACTCTCCCAGAGCCTCTGAGCAGACCCTGCATTTACTTGCATCCAAAACAGGCTGTGTGGAGACTCCTAGGAGGGGAGGGGTAGAGCCAGCCAGTCAGTTCAACTACCAATTTGGTGACCTAGATGTAAACTGAACATCTGATTCACCGGAACCAGTAGAATCCCACCCATTGTGGTGGTGTTCCACACTGCTGGCTTTTTAGGCACTGAGAAGAAAATGAACCAGCCATCCTTAATCCCTTCTACATTTGCTCATCCACATCCCATATATGTGAAGAAGAGCAACTTGTAGTTGTTTTTCCTGCAGTTGACACTAGGTGAGAGAGAGCATATGATGCCATAGGAATTCTCCAATTTCATGCTCTAGCTTGTCTCACATTAAAGCAGTAAAGATAGTACCATTTGCAAGTCTTGTTGGTGAAACAAAAGGGAGATCAATAATGAGGACACATTTGATGCCAACATACATTTGTGCTAATTTATAGACTAGATAACAGCAATTTAACATGTCTGTCTAGCTGTAACCAGAAAGTGTTTAACTGTAACCTTTGTCCTTAATTCCAGAAGCAAGCAAGCAGTACTTCATGATTTGAAACTTGCTTTAAGACAGGATAATTTATACACTGACTACTTTATTTTTTCTATCTGCCTGGTAAATTCACTGTGGAAAACATGGGGCACAGAATATTGGTGCCACTTTATATCATTTATTTATATGTATTTAATTATTTAACTTTGTATGCAGGCAGCTCAAATCTCAACAACTCTGAAAGCAGTTCAGAGAGGAAGGAAGGAAGGAAGGAAGGAAGGAAGGAAGGAAGGAAGGAAGGAAGGAGGGAGGGAGAGAAGATACAATTTAAGACTGTCAGGTCTTCAAGCCTATTCAAAACACAAGAGGAGGGTGCACTATTTGGATATGTGGAGGAACATCACTCCAATATCAACAATGCTTCAAACTCCAGTGCTACAGAGAAGGTGGGCTTCTGGAGTCCCTATATATGGCATTGTTTAAGCAAAGGAATCCAGAATGCTCCAGCCCTACCTGGTGAAGTACCAGATAAATTGACTAGATCAAAACTATAGATGATGACAGTCCTTCAGATAACCAGTCCTATGCCATAAAAGGCTTTATAAATAACAACCAGGACCTTGAATTGCACCCAGAAGCAAATTGGTAATCAATAAAGCTCAAAAAGCAAGACCCTCATTGCCACACTAAAATTACTTAGATTTTGAGGAAGTTGGGTGTAGGAGGAAAAACAGAGAGTAAGATTTTCCCCATCTAGAATTTCTTCCCCCCTTGAAAGATTTTTATTTTGGTTGCACAAATGAATTTTTATTTTTTGCTATATTGACACAATCTGTAAATAGAGATTGTGGCATAAGAAGAATTGAGAGGTATATTTGAACAGCAAGGTGCTGAGAGGAGCTTCATCTATTTAAGTGGTATGGAAAGAAGTGAATTATTTCTGTAACATATGACATCATATTTTCCTCCTGGAAGGCAGCCACTTCTTTGGGTCTAACATCTTACAGAGGAAAAAAATTGGCTGAAGGCAAAGAACAGAAAATGGCTTTGTATATAAAAGCTAACAAAAAAAGCAACAGGGTCCTATATTGCATCTGGCTTGTGTACAGCTGCTTTTTGCTTTAACCAGGTAATTGCAGACATTTGGAACAGCTTTTTTACAACTCATATCCATAAATCTCAGTTCAGTTTTATGGAAGATCTGGAACTCTGTTTTATAAGAATAGGAAGGAGAGGTATTAAAAAGTCATGCAGATTTCACAGGGTTACACCTGTCAACTTAAATAGTATTCACATCCTGACATGAGGACCATGATTATAAATCATCAAGTCACTTTTCATTATTAGTGGCCACAAAGGTAGATTTTCTCCATGATGATTTATCTCTAAAATAGTGTTTCAGGTCTTCCAATAGTGCACCTATCACCAAGGTAGCAATAGCAATAGCACTTAAATTTATATACCTCTTTCTGGTGCTTTACAACCCTCTCTAAGTGGTTTACAGCAGGGGTCCCCAACCACCGGTCCCCGGACCGGGACCGGTCCGTGGATCATTTTGTACCGGGCTGCAAAGCTTGGGTGCCGCCATCTTGTTTCAACGGCGCTTCCGGGTTTTCTGTTGCTTCCGGGTTTTTGGTTGGAAATTGCTTCCGGGTTTTCAGTTGGAAAGTGGCATTTGGGTGCTGAAGGAATCCTCGTGCCTTAGTTTCATCAAAGGAGGAGGGCGGCTTCGAATGAAGAGCTGTCCCTATGGCGGTAGAGTCTCGTGTTACTCAGGTACCAGTCCGTGGAAGAATGAATAATCGTGAAACCGGTCCCTGGTACAAAAANTTACTCAGGTACCAGTCCGTGGAAGAATGAATAATCGTGAAACCGGTCCCTGGTACAAAAAAGGCTGGGGACCACTGGTTTACAGAGTCAGCATATTGCCCAATATGGGTCCTCATTTTAACCACCTCAGAAGGATGGAAGGCTGAGACAACCTTGAGCCTAGCGAGATTTGAACTGCTAAATTGCAGGCAGCCAGCAGTCAGCAGAAGTAGCCTGCAACACTTCACTCTAACCAGTGCACCATCATGGCTCGGTAACTGTAAGCTTGCTGCTGTTTGAGACCAGCCAGAGAGAAGGAAAAAGAGACCAGCTGATTTACATAAGGACCCATATAATTTGGGGATAGACATACAAATTGGCAAGTGTGGGGTCCTGAGCTTTGTTGTTTTCTTGCAGATATTTAATTACCCAATTAGATTACTTTATCAGTACTAGAAGGGAATGGAGTTTGCCCTCTTTTTATATTGCCAATTCAATTGGCAAGTTTAGAAAGTGGGTTAGCATGCAGTGAAGAAAGAATTGACCTGTTTGATACATTCAATCTTTCCAGATCATTCCTATATTATAAATGTACTTTGCAGAGTCAATGATGTCCCATTTGAAGAACTATTCCCACCTATGGCAACCACTAAAAGGCAGCAAAAATGAGATTTAGTTACATCTTTTTGTTACCACTTAGTGATCTTCTAACTTCTGCAGCACAGATGTTAAATCCCTATTCTCCACACATATTTTTGTACTATAGAAGTGTTTTTAAAAGTATCAAATGGATGAACTCAATTAGAGAAAAATAATACCTCTAAAAACAAAGTTTCATTTCCAATATTGAAATATGGAAAACAATGTATTTAGATTCTAGTAAATAGCGATAACACTTAGACTTATATACTGTTTATAGTGCTTTACAGCCCTCTCTAAGCAGTTTTACAGAGTCAGCAGATTGCCCCCAACAATCTGGGTCCTCATTTTACCCACCTCAGAAGGATAGAAGGCTGAGTCAACCTTGAGCCTGGTGGGATATGAACTGCCAAATTGCAGGCAGCCGATAGTTAGCAGAAGTGGCCTGCAGTACAGCACTCTAACCACTGTGTCAAGGTCATAAAGTCAAAGTTCATAGCATAAGAACCACAACATATTCAATAAACCAAAATAAAGTGTTCAAAAAGAACATCTTATTCTACAAAAGATAAAGTTCATTTAATATCAAAATTGTAAAATTGCCCTGAAGAAATACAGATTATTCTGTAGTTCTGGAAAACCTCATTTCAATGGGTAGCTGGACATTTGGTCTATTTCAATATATCTTCATTATAAATCTTAATAAAATGTAAAGCCATGGAAAATGGTATCGTATGTGCATTCTTGAAATGGTGCAATGACCTTCCTAGGCTTATAATCCTGGCAGTATAACAGATAAATATTCAATTGTTAACAAATTTGAACATAATATTACAAAGAATTCTTCAAATATTCTCCATATATGTTAAAGCATGGATTTTGTCATTTGGAAGGAGAAATAAGCTGTGCTTGACTATTGAGTGGTGGTGTGAAATGTTTCTTTTACTGTCTGCATGATATGAAAAGGGATCATGGTTGAGAAGTCATCATTTGTCCCAATCTTATTTCTAAATTCATATGTCTTCATTGAAAGAGAAAATCATGCATGATTATTTCCACGTGGTCACTCAGCTTCCCCCTCATCATGCTAATAGCCATTTTTATGCTACTGCAAAGAACCAACATTTGTCCCACCTTGTCACTGTTGCCATCCAGAACTTCCTCCAGCCAATCCATTGGAGCATTGCTTTCAGTGGTGGTTGTTAGGAATATGAGTCACCTAACAAGTCACAATATGAGTCACCTGTTTGGGTTAGAAATATATAAACCAGGATAAACATTTTAAAACTGTATCTTTAAGAAAATGCAGAACTGTAATTGGGTGT
>BHFT01032777.1:0-17837 GCA_004320025.1 Laticauda laticaudata | reverse complement strand
GAAGAGAAGAGAAGAGAAGAGAAGAGAAGAGAAGAGAAGAGAAGAGAAGAGAAGAGAAGAGAAGAGAATAGGTCCCTTCCAACTCTGTTATTCTGTTAAATCTGTTCAAATTTAAGGCAGGGCCTACCCTGATATAGTTTCTCTCCCCAAACCAAGCATCTCTGCAAACAACGTCCAGTTTGTGCGCCAAACCTCCCACAACCTGCACGCTGACTCACAAGCTGCAGCCTGGAACATGGCTATACACACAGATGCACACAGACACACACACACACAAACACACAGCCTCCCCCTCCCCCCAAAAATACACCAAAAAGAATGTAAGTTTTGCCCCCGTGTGTCTCTCACGCTGAGCACCCTAGGTCTTGCTGGATGTTTTTCCCAGTTCGTTCCCTGCCTTCCAGCTGAGCTGCCCACTCTCTCCCCTCCTTATTTTGGGGGCTTTGATTTATGGCACTGACTGCACGATGCAGCTGTGAGCGAAAATCCCAGGTGGTTTGGGGTGGGTGGGGACCATTTTGTTCTCACTGTGTCTAATCCATCCCAGGCCCCAATAAACAGCCGTGAGAGATTTCAAAACACCAGTTTGCAACCACTGGGCTTTACTGGAGGGGACTGGATGATGGGGCTGGGTGGGGAGGAAACGGTTTTTCTTGTGTTCTGTAAATAAATAACCCCGGGACGTTTAAAAAAGGAGCGGTTTGTGGCTGTTGTTTTTTTTTTTGTTTGCAACTTTATGTCTGTTTGTTTTTTATTCTGCATATGCACATCAATGCCTAATCAGTGTGGCACCTAAGCATCATACATTTTGGTGTGAACAAAAATAATGTTAATCGTATCCTTTACATTCATCAAACATATAATTCTAATGCTAAAACACATATTTGTATTAAATTGTAACCCTTCATGATTTAATTATTCAATATTCCAGTGCATTCTTCTAAAGCCAATGTGTTGTTGTTGTTGCTGTTTTTTAAGGAAGCAAACCTTGGCTCTGGAAATACAAGGGGAGGGGGTGTCTTTGGAGGAGAGGTTGGTCCAGCTGTTGGGACTGCCAGGGGTGTTCGAACCCCTTCTCCCCAAAGTGCCCCAATAGGCAGGACTGATGGGTTTTAAACAGACTGTGTGGGGTCTTTGACAGTGGTGGGATTCAACATTTTTTGCTACCGGTTCTGCAGGTGTGGCTTGGTGGGCGGGGCAAGGGAAGGATCCTGCAAAATCCCCCTTCCCTCCCCACCTCACTAGCCTGCTTTCCA
Source organism: Laticauda laticaudata (assembly GCA_004320025.1). Classification (NCBI taxonomy): domain Eukaryota; kingdom Metazoa; phylum Chordata; class Lepidosauria; order Squamata; family Elapidae; genus Laticauda; species Laticauda laticaudata. The sequence continues at coordinate 16,581 of BHFT01032777.1, read as the reverse complement.
GCTCCGTTCTCCTGGGCAGGGCAACCAAAGGAGACCCAGCCGATCAGCTGGGACTCCATGGGAGACAGAGAAGAGATGGGGTTGGCGGGGCCAGTCAGAGGCGGGATTGGCCGGTTCTCCAAACCACTCAAAATTTCTGCTACCGGTTCTCCAGAACTGGTCAGAACCGGCTGAATTTACCACTTCTGGACTTTAAAAGCCTTATCTGACACCAAGCAGGTCTCGGTAGCTCCCAACTTTATAACACTTCATTTAATATGCAAATTGAATGTTTCAAAAGTTTCCACGGCGCAGAAGAAAAAGAGAGGTTTGTTTTTCACATTTACAACCGTTGTAGCTTTCCCACAGTTACGTGATCGAAATTCAGACCCTCGGCAACTGGCATGGACTTATGACGGTTGCAATGTCCCAGGGACAAGTTACCTTCAGACGAGTAAAGTCAGCTGGATTCGCTTCATCACTCTTGTTACCAACTTAACAAATGCAGTGAAGTCACTTGGTGGCGAGGAAAGGCATCAGACGGGGCGAAGCTCACTTAGCAACTGTCTCGCTTAGCCACGGAAATGTTGGGATCACTTGTGGAAAGTCAAGGAATACCTGATTCGTCTGCTTTAACTGGGATTCACGGAGCCACTTTTGATGGTTGGTCAAGGATACCAGTCCAACTAAAGCAAACCTTTGGCCCGGTGGTGGGATTCAAACTTTTTTTACTGCCGGTTCTGTGGGCATGGTGGGTGTGGCTAAGTGGGCATGGCCATGTGACTGGATGGGCGTGACTTTTTTTTGGCCCCTGAGCCCCCCCCATTTTTGGGTCTTCTGGGCCTCAGAGGAGCCTCTGGGGGGCTATTTTGCCCCTGAGCCCCCCCATTTTTGGGGTCTTCTGGGACACAGAGGAGCCTCTAGGGGGGCTATTTTGGAAGGGGAAAGGAAAATGGAAGGAAGGAAGGGGAAAGGAAAACAGATGGAAGGGAAGGAAGGAAGGGGAAAGGAAAACAGATGGAGGAAGCAAGAGAAGGAAAAGGAAAGGAAAACAGATGGAAGGGAAGGAAGGAAGGAAGGGGAAAGGAAAACAGATGGAGGAAGCAAGGGAAGGAAAAGGAAAGGAAAACAGATGGAAGGAAAGAAGGAAGGGTTAAGATAAACAAATGGAAGAATGAAAGAAGGAAGGAAATAAAGAGAGGGAGGGAGGACAGGGATACAAAGGAAAGCAGATGGAAAGGAAAAGAAAAGATAAAAATCTCAGATGCTTCATTTGTTCTGGCAGTTACCCAACAGTGCCATCTTTATATCTTTAATCATTTCATCAAAAGAGAGCTGGAAGGGACCTTGGAGGTCTTCTAGTCCAACCCCTTGCTCCATCTTCTTCTGTTGACTCGCAGGTCCTTCCTGGTTGACCCTCCCTCCCTCCTTCTCCAGAATCCTTGGGGCGGGGCTCGGCCGCCTTCTCTGAGACAGGAAGGTGTCCCTAAGTCTAAGGCAGGAAAAACAGTCTGTGCTGAACCCAGAAAGAGAGTCTCGTTGGGGCCAAAACTGGCCAAGATCCAGTCCTGACATCACCTGGGAAACGGATCCCGAAACGCAGCTGTCCTCCTCTTTCTCTTCGCTTCTTCTTCTTCTTCTTCTTTTTTTTTCTTTTAAACATTCCAGGGATGTTTTCATCATTCTTTTTATAGCATTTTTTTTTCCCTCCTCCCAAATATTTTAGGCTCTTCGAATGTTTAAACCCCCTCCCCCTCCCGAGAATGGCAATTTTGGGGCTGGAAAGAGATCAGCCCTTCCAAGGCAAATCCTGCTCTCCAGATTTCCAGCATTTGACAAAATATCTTGGGTGTGTGTGTGTGTGTGTGTGTGTGTGTCCCAGGGGGGCTGGAAGATGGAGGTTCCAGATCAACACCTCCCCACCTCCCCCCAGTTCAATTTCATTCACTGGTTTTAGGAGCTATCAAGGTAGAATTGAGTCGTGGTCCCCTGTGGGGCTCCCTGAGCTTGGTGGCTTTCCTGCAGATGTTTCATGACCAAACTAGGGAATATCACCAGTGCTTGAAGGGAGCAGGAGGAGGAGAACTGTGGGGTCCTTGGTGCTCTGACCTTGGCTGCTTTCTTGCAGACATTTCATAATTCAACTAGGGAACATCATTAGCGATAGAAGGGAGCGGAGATTGTGGAGGAGGAGGAAAGAAGAAGAGGAGGAGGAGGAGGAGGAGGAGGAGGAAATAAAAGACTGTGGGATCCTTAGTGCTCTTCTGAGCTTGGTGGGTTTTNTGGGTTTTTTTACAGATGTTCCATGACCCAATTAGGTAATATCAGTGCTACAAGGGTTTTCCAGAGTGGAGGAGGACGAGGAGGGAGAAAAAGAAGAGGAGGAGCAAGAAGAAGAGGAGGAGGAGGAGCAAGGGGAGGAGGAGAAAGAAGAGGAGGAGGAAGAGGAGGAGGAAAAACAGGAGGAGGAAGAAGAGAAAAAGGAGGAGGAGGAAGAAGAGGAGGGAAAACAGGAGAGCAGGAAAAACAGGAGGAAGAGGAAGAAGAGAGGGAGGAGGAAGAGATGGAGGAAGAGGGGGAAGAAGAGGAGGAGGAAAAAGTGGAGGAGGAGGAGGAAAAAGAGGAGGAGGAAGAAGAGGAAGAAGAGGGGGAGGAGGAAGAGGAGGATGAAAAACAGGAGGAGGAAGAAGAAGAGGGGGAAGAAGAAGAGGGGGAGGGAGAAGAGGGGGAGGAGGAGGAAGTAAAAGACTGTGGGATCCTTAGTGCTCTCTGAGCTTTGTGGGTTTTTTACAGATGTTTCCTGACCCACTTAGGTAATATCAGTGCTACAAGGGAGAGGGTTTTCCAGAGAGGAGGAGGAGGAAAAAGAGAAAGAGGAGGAAGAAGAAGAGGAGGAGGAGGAAGACAACTGCGGGATCCTTGGGGTTCTCTGTGCTTGATGGGTTTCTTGCAATTGTTTCATGACCCAACTACTCCAGTGCTGCAAGGGAGAGGGTTTTGCAGAGAGGAGGAGGAGCAGCAGGAGGAGGACTGCGGGGTCCTTGCTACGCTCTGAGCTTGGTGGTTTTCATGACCCAGCTAGGGAACATGATCAGGCTAGAAGGAAGTGGAAGAGAAGGAGAAGGATTGTGAGGTCCTTTGTGCTTTCTGAGCTTGATGAGTTTCCTGCAGATGTTTCATGACCCAACAAGGGAACATCATCAGTGCTAGAACGGAGTGTGGAGTAGAGGAAGAGGAGGAGGAGGAGACTGTGAGGTCCTTAGTGCTCTCTCTCCTTAAGTTTTCCTGCAGACTCCACAAATCATCAATGTGATCTCTAATTGCAACCTTCCCAGCCAGTTCTGACAAGCAAAGTCAATGAGAGGAATTGGACTCACTTAAGGACCACACGGTTCACTTAATGACCGGAATGATTTACTTAGCATCCATGGCAAAAAAAAAAATGTTGTGAAATCAGGCATGTCTCAGTAAACCATCACCTCTCTCAGCAGCAGAAATTCCGCTTCCCAAAAACGGTCAGAAAGCGAGGCCTACCTGTTCCTTATTTTGCTTAAAGGACTGACAGCTTACAAGTTTTGCAGAAGTCAAAGGGCGTGAAATTTTGCAGCCTGTTTTGGCCTCCCAGCTCCCAGAAAACTCCAGAAACATTTATTGTTTTTACTTATCCTTCCCTCGACTTTCCCCAAGGATGGACACACAATGGGTTGACAGCAAGACTCCCCAAACTGGCATTTACAATGTGTGTTTTGATTTTATTTAAAACCGCTAGTAGTCGATGGACTCCTGGAGGTTATGTTCACACAACATGTTTAGCCAGGTGAGGAAAAGCCCTGGCAAATGTTTTTAGTCTATACAGTGTTTACTTTGGCTGGGGGTTTCTCAGGGCATTCAGTAATACGATCCCATCAGGTTTTTCTTAGCTGATTTGTTCATTGTGGTGCACCAATTTATTTGTTTGATATCAAATTTATTTGCCATCCATCTGCCGCTTCCGTGAACTCTGGGCGGCTTTGCATCAAGATAAAACAAGCATTCAAGAATGGAAAGTGTAACAACAGATTAATGTTACAAACATTCAAAGAAACTTTAAAAAGTGTTAGAGTTTTGCAGCAGAAATTTGAGTCCAGAAAACACGCAGGTGACGGATTCAGCAGGATCATTAACTTCTTTATAAACATCTTGGCATGAATAAAGTTTACAATACCATTTGTAGATTCTTTCAACGTCACATAAGCAAAAACACAAACAGCAGCTGAGAGGGCTCAGAACAGAACTCTGGTTTCACTGAGGAAGCAAGACTAGTTTCACTTTCAATTCTCAGCAAAGCTCACTGAACCAAATCACACCCCAGGACATCAGCTCCTATTGGCTGGCCTGTTGCAGTGCTTACTTTGTTAACCATGTCCCTGCCAGTTAATGAATACACTCAGGGGAGGGATTCAAAAATCCCAGCAACCGGTTCGCTGCCTAGTTGCTGGGTGGGCATGGCCATGGTGGGCATGGCCTACTGAAACTTCCTATTTCTGGCTTCCAGTGGGCTTCCAGAGCCTGGGGGAGGTCATTTTTGCCCTCCCAATGGTCCAGAGCTCCCCCCCCCGGCCTGTGGGATGATGAAAACAGCCTCCCCCTGGCTCTGGAGGCCCACCAGAAGCTGGAAACAGGCCAGTTTTTGCAACTTCTGGTTTTTCCAGGAAGGCTGTTTTTCACCCTCCCAAGGGTCGGGCAAAAATGGCCTCCCCGGGCTCTGCAGGCCCTCCGGAAGCAGGAAACAGGCCCATTTCTGGACTTCCAGAAAGCCCATTTTCTCCCCTCCCAGAGCCTCCACATGGACCCTGCACTTATCTCCATTGAAAATGGGCCGCATGGAGACTCCTGGGAGGGGAGGGGCATGAGGGGCGGGGCCAGCCGGTCGGTTGAAATACCTTTTTGGTGAATCAGCTGTAACTTCAACATCCGGTTCACTCGAACTAGTCCGAACCGGTAGAATCCCATCCCTGAATATACTCTGACAAAAAAACAGGGTTTGAAAGGAAGAGGTGGAGTGCCTTGTTAGCATACAAAACCACAAATCCCTTAAACAATGGATTAATTCAATAAACCTGGTTAAGTAGATGGCGTGTAAACAACCATGGAGGTTGATGAAGAAAAATGGCGCCCAGCTCTGTCAACCTTTGTCCATGAGTTGGGTGGATATTTTGAATATTTTTTGCAGGCTCAAACAGAGAGTGTGCTGGTGGGCATAGAAGTTCTACAGCAGTTGTGCCTTGGGACATCGAAAGTCTCCGTAAAATAATAAAGTAAAATACAATAAAATCAGATGAGTTGAAATAAAAGAAATCCTAATTTGCCAAGATTCTGAGCACATGGTCTCCTCCAAACTAGTATTCTGGTTTTTTTTTTTTTTTAAATCCTGATTACCTGCCATAGCTGCCAGTCAGTGCATCAGTCAGTGTTGTTGGCAGAAAGTACCACCTGAGGCTTTAAAAAATCTGGGAGGAAGAGGGAGCCTTGCTCTGTCAAAGAGTTCAGAGAGCACAAATGGAACCGGGAGTCCTCCTCCTCCTCTTCCTCCTCCTCCTCCCTGCAAACTCCATTCCCATGTAGCACTGATTATGTTGCCTACTTTGGCAATGAAACATCTGCAAGGAAACCACCACTCAAAGAGCATCAAGGATCCCATTGTTCTCCTCATCTTCTCCCTCCTCCGCCTCTTCCTCCTACACCCTGCAAACCCCACTCCCTTGTAGCATGGGTGATATTACCAAGTTGGATAATGAAATATCCGCAAGAAATCAACCAAGCTCAAGAGAGCACCCAGGACCCCACAGTTTTCCTCCTCTTCCTCCTCCTCCTCCTCTTCTCTGCAAACCCCTCCCTTCTAGCACTGATGTTGTTACTTATTTAGGTCATGAAACATCTGCAAGCAAACAATCAAGGTCAGAGAGCACCAAGAACCCCACAGTTTTCCTCCCCCTCTTCTGATAAATACAGATAATCAGAGTTGGAAGAGACCTTGTAGGTCATCTAGTCCAACCCCCCACCCAAGCAGGAGACCCTACACCATTTCTATTTCTGACAAATGGGCAGTCCAATCTCTTCTTGAAAGTCTCAAGTGATGAAGTCCCACACTTCCGAGGGCAAAGTTCTGTCCATGGGTTGATTGTTCTCACTGTCAGAAAGTTTTCCTCCTTATTTCCAGTTTGAACCTCTCCTTGTTCAGTTTCATCCATTCTTCCTTGTCTGGCCTTCGGGGCCTTGGAGAATAGCTTGACCCCCCTTTCCTCCTCTCTGTGGCAGCCCTCAAATATTGGCAGGCTGCTCTACAGTCCCCCCTGGTCCTTCTCTTCTCTAGACTAGCCAAGCCCAGTTCTTGTAACTGTTCTTCGTACATTTTAGCCTCCAGTCCTGTAATCATCCTGGTTGCTCTTCTCTGCACTCTTTCTAGAGGTCTCAACATTTTTTTTTTGTAGTCTGGTGACCAAAACTGGATGCAGGACTCTAGGTGTGGCCTTACTAGGCTTTACAGAGTGGTATTAATACCTCCTATCTCAATTGTATCCCTCTGTTAATGCAGCTTAGGATTGCATTGCCTTTTTGGCTGCTGCTGCACATGGCTGGCTCCTATTTAGCGGGTTGTCCATACCAGACTCCAAGATCCCTTTCACATTTATCGCTATTGAGCCTGATTCACCCAGTCTGTATGTGTCCTTTTGGTTTTTCCTCCTCCTCCTCCTCCTCCTCTTCCTTCCCCCTGCAAACCCAACTCCCTCCTAGCAATGATGATATTATCTAGTTGGGTAATGAAACATTTGCCACCAAACAACCAAGTCCAGAGAGCTCCAAGGATACCACAGGTCAGGGGTGGAATTCTGCCAGTTTGGACCGCTCCTCAGCTGTGTTACTCCCCCGAAGTAACATGAGCAGGTAAGGATTTTTGTATTGATGTTCATATGTGCACAGCGAAGTGTGCAATCACTGAACCAGTTGTTATAGAATAGAAAGAGAAATAGAATAGTACAGGGTGGTGGTGGGGTTAACCCAATGAAATAAAAATGAGTAAAAATTGTTGAGGTAATTCCCCGTTAGGAGAATGAGCACATACAGGGAGATGTATTTTGAGAGAAGTGTTTGAATAATACACACCCAGTACACATATACACTGTACAGTAAATGTAGGTTTTTACTTCCAGAAAGTTTAAGCAAAGTCCAAACACAGTCCAAAGTCATTCATAAGTAAATCAGTCAGTTTTCAATCCAGGGATAATCCAAATATAGAATCCCAGTGTCAAAAACAGTTCAGTATCAGACTTACATTAAATCCAGAAATATCAGTCAATTAGGAAAAATGGAGGAACGNTAAATCCAGAAATATCAGTCAATTAGGAAAAATGGAGGAACGGCAATACTTTCCAACAGAAGGAAACAGAGATACACTCACACTCTCGTCTGAGACTAAGGCTAAACAACCCAGGTTTCTGGCTCCATCTTATGGCTGTTTGAGAAAGCACACCTAATTACAGTTTTGCATTTTCTTAAAGATAGTTTTAAAATATTTATCCTGGTTTATATATTTCTAACCCAAATACCTGTTAGGTGACTTATATTCCTCACAAAAATCATCATTTTTCTCCATCCATATAGCAAGAGGCACCCACATAGGTACACTATTGGAAATGAAGAAAGGCTGCAGGAATTGGGCATATTTGATTTAATGCAAAGAAGGACTGGGGGGTGATATGAGAGCAGCCTTCCAATATTTGAAGGACTGCCCCAAAGAAGAGGGGGGGTCAACTTATTCCCCAAAGCCCCTGAAGGCAGGACAAGAAGCAACAGGTGGAAACTCATCAAGGAGAGAAGCAACCTGGAGCTAAGGAGAAATTTCCTGACACTGAGCAGAATTAATCAGTGGAATGCCTTGTCTTCAAAAGTTGTGGGTGCTCCAACTTTGGAAATTTTTGAGAAAAGATTGGACAAGCATTTGTCTGAAATGGTATAGGAACTCCTCCTGAGCAGGGGTTGGACTAGATGACCTCCAAGGTCCCTTCCAACTCTGTAATTCTGTAAAGGTCTCCTGCTCGAGCAGGGGGATGGGCTAGAAGACCTCCAAAGTCCCTTCCAACTTGGTAATTCTCTTAAAAGCCCAAATAAAAAACACGGGGAATTTGATCAGTAGCTTCTCCTGATCTCTTTGAAAGTTCACTTGCTATTCTCCCTCCTCCTCCTCCTCCTCCTCCTCACCTCCCCCCTCTCCTCCTCCCTCCCTCCTCCTCCATCCTCCTTCCAAAATCCAGAAGGGACAGGGTGTTGAAACCTACAGCTCGGGGTGAACAAGAGGTTAATTCCAACTGCAAGCTTCCTCGGGAAAACAATAGAGAAATGTGCTGCCTACGCAACCAGAGCAAAGGAGGGAAGTTGTAAGATCTGCATGCGGGGCGGTGGAACAATCCCGGAGGAAGGCCCCCACTTCGCGAGACGCATGAGCGGCCGAGTTGGGCCAACGGTCCTGCTCCTGCTGTCCAGGGAGGTCCCTTCGGGCCCACTCCGGCTGGCTGAAAGTACCTGGCCGGCATCCTTTCAAAACAGCTTCTACCTTTGGGCCCAAGGAGAGGAACAACAAGGGGAACACTCATCTTTTGCCGCCCCCCCCCCCCCAGCCTGAATCCTGGCAAGATGACCCTCCCTCCTTCCGGGATGGATGGAGCCCTTTCGCACGCCACCAAGACGGGAGGAGAGAAAAAGGGCTGCAGGAGGGAGAGCCAGGATGCGCAGCAAGGAGGGTCACTGAGCTCACTAATGACTTGAATCAATTGGACTCTTCGGGATTTGTGCATTGTTTTCTTCTTCCTTCCTTGCCTGCGCTTCCTTCCTTCCTTCCTCTCCTTCCTTTCCCAACTCTCCTGTTCTCTCCTCTCCTTCCTTCCCTTCCTTCCTTTCCTTACTCTCCTCCTCTTTTCTCATTTCTTTCTATTCCCTTTCTTTTTTCCTTTTCTTTTCTCCTTCCTTCCCTCCTCCTCCTCCTCTTCACTTCCTTCTTTTTTCTTTCCGCTTCTCTTCCTCCCTCCTTCCTCCCTCTTTCTCTTCTTTCTTTTCTTTTCTCCTCCTTCTCCTCCTCCTTCGTCTGTCCTTCCTCTCCTTCCTTCTTCCTTTCCCTTCCTATTCCCTCCTTTTCTCTTCTTTCTTTCTTTCTCCTTTCTTTCTTTTCTCTTCTTCTCCTCCCCCATCTTTCCTTCCTTCTTTCTTTCTTCTTCCCTCCTCTTCCTCCCTTTATCTTTCTTTCTCCTTGCTTTTTCTTTCTTTCTTTTCTCTTCCTTCCACTTCCTCCTATCTTCTTTCCTTTTCCCCCCCTCCTCCTCCTCCTCTCCTCCTCTTCTTCTTCTTCTTGTTCTTCTCCCTCTCTCCTTCTACCTCCTCCTCTCATCCCTCCTTCCTTCCTCCTTCTTTCCCTCCTCCTCCCCTCTTCTTTCTTTTTCTTTTCTTTCTTTCTTTCTTCATTTCCTCTTTCTCTTTCTTTCCTTCTTTCCTACTTTTCTTTTCTCCTCTCCTTTCCTTCCTCCTCTTTCCTTCCTCCTTTCCTTCTTCCCTTCTTCCTTCCTTCCTTCCTTCCTTCCTTCCTTCCTTCCTTCCTTCCTTCCCATTGAATCCAATGGAGTTGCAACAACCATTTATCCAGGGAAACATCAGTAGCAGCTACATATATCAGACAAACACAACCCAAAATAAGTACGAAAATAACAACTGGCATAAGCATTTTAAGTAGTTTTCCTGCTTTCTACTTAAGTGGGGCCGTCTAGTCACTCCATTGACCCTGGGCTCTCTTAGAGAAAATATATTTCCAGAGCCAGCAGGAATTTGGCATCCAAGGGATAGAAGGGGAACTCCTGAAATTTGCAGATGAGGCCAAGCTGCGGGGAATTGCTAACACTTTGGAAGACAGACTCAAGGCTCAGAAGGACCTTGATAGATTTGAACGCTGGAGCCTTCCTATCAAAGAGAGAAGCAACCTGGAATTGAGGAGAAACTTCCTGACAGTGAGGAAATTAACCAGTGGAACAGCCTGCCACCAGAAGTTGTGGGTGCTCCATCCCTGGAGGCTTTTAAGAAGAGACTGGATAGTCACTTGTCTGAGATGGTCTAAGTCCATGATGATGAACCAATGGCATGCATGCCAGAGGTGGCACACAGAGCCTTCTCTGTGGGCATGTGCCATCGCCAGCTGCTCTTCTAAAACGACCAGGAAAATGCCCAAAAAACAGGCCAGTTTTGGGGCTGTTTTCAGGCTCTTTTTTGGTCTGCTTTTGGCCTGAAAAATGGCCTGAAGAACAGCTGGAAAATGGCCCCCAAAATGGCCAAAAATGACCCCAAAATGGCCTGAAAATGGCCCCCAAAATGGCCAAAAATGCTCCAAAAAACAGGCATGTGCACATGTAGCTGGTATTCGGGTTTCTGGCACTCTAGTATGTGCCCGTGCACGTGCTTGCCCATCCATTTCAGTTTGGGCCCTCGCCTCGGTGCCAAAAAGGTTTGCCAACACTGGTATAGTTTGGACCGGGCTAGACCTCCAAGGTCCCTTCCCACTCTGTTATTCTATTCTATTCTATTCTATTCTATTCTATTCTATTCTATTGTACTCTACTCTACTCTACTTTCTATATTGCATTCCATTCCATTCCATTCTTCATTCCAATATTCTATTCTACTCTATTCTATTCTTATTTCTATATTCTATTCTGTTCTGTTCTGTTCCGCTCCGTTCTTTTCTATATTCTGTTCTATTCTATTCTTATTCTTATTCTACTATACTCTACTTTACTCTATTCTATTTTATTCTTCATTCCAGAATAGAATAGAATAGAATTCTTTGTTGGCCAAGTGTGATTGGAACACCAGGAATTTGTCTTTGGTGCAAATGCTCTCAGTGTATATCAAAGAAAAGAGACATTCATCAAGAGTCAAGAATCTTCAGGTCCAACACTTAATGATAGTCATAGGGTACCATAAGCAATCAAATCATACTAGGAAACAGTCAATATAAATCATAAGGATACAACATTCCATTCCATTCTATTCTTCATTCCAATATTCTATTCTATTCTATTCTTATTTCTATTCTACTGTTCTATTCTATTCTATTCTATCCTCTATTCTAATTTCTATATTTCATTCCATTCCATTCTTCATTCCAATATTCTATTCTATTCTACTCTATTCTATTCTTATTTCTATATTCTGTTCTATTCTTATTTCTATTCTATTCTACTGTTCTATTCTGTTCTAGTGTACATAACGAGAAAATATTGAATTATTTTTTTCTTTTTTTTTCTTTCTAAAAAGAATTCTGTTAAAGAGTTCTCCATGGCTCCCAGGACACTCCTGCCGTCTTCCACGTCAAACCTCTTTGCTGGAGGTGTTCAAACAATCAGCTTGATAAGGCGGTCTATTTTTAAAGCGAGGATATAGCCAGGATTCTGACAATGGGGGGAAGGGGGCTGGGCTTCCCCCTGGGGACCACTCGGGAGCTGTCAGGGGCCGCAAGGTTTCCTCAATGAGTCTCAGCCATACAATGCAAGGAAGATGGAGCTGAGAAAGACATGGACTGTGCTGGCCAGAGATTATCTTGCTCCTTTACCCAAAGCGGTGACCCCTGACCGGGCCAGGGAAGCAGGCGCTGCCGTCAGAGGGTGGGCGAGGCAGCCGGTGAGCCGGGAAAACAAGGTGAAACCAACTCAGCTTTTCCATCAGAATTCTGCAAGGTGGTTAGTTTGTGGGCCAAGAAATGCGCCGTTTTTAATTGTCTTTCAGTCGAACGATGCTTACCTTCGGCTCCATCAGGAAGGACATTGGAGTCACTAGCGCTGGCTTTAGAACAACAGAAGAGATAACAGATAATCAGAGTTGGAAGGGACCTTGTAGGTCATCTAGTCCAACCCCAACCCCCTGCCCAAGTGGGAGACCCTATACCATTTCTGACAGATGGGAGCTCAACCTCTTCTTGAAAGTTTCCAGGGATGAAGCTCCCACAACTTTCTGTTCCATGGGTTGATTGTTCTCACTGTCAGAAAATTCCTCCTTATTTCCAGGTTAAATCTCTCCTTGTTTGGTTACCATCCATTATTCTTTGTCTGGCCTTTGGGGGCTTTGGAAATTAGCTTGATCCCCTCCTCCTCTTTGATGCAGCCCCTCAAATATTGTAAGACTGCTATCCTGTCTCCCCTGGTATTTCTCTTCCCTAAACTAGCTATGCCCAGTTCCTTATATGTTTCAGCCTCCAGACCTGCTTTGATCATCTTAGATAGATTCAGATTAACACACCTGGAAGGGACCTTGTAGGTCATCTAATCCAACCCCCTGCCAAAGTAGTAGACCCTACACTATTTCTGACAAATGGTAGTCCAGTCTCTTCTTGTGATAAAGCTCCCACAACTTCCGAGGGCAACTTCTATTCCATGGATTGATTGTTCTCACTGTTATAAAATTCCTCCTTATTTCCAAATTGAATCTCTCCTTGTTCAGTTTCCATCCATTACTCCTTGTCTGGCCTTCTTTCCTATGTGTTGGTCATGCCCCAAAGCAAGAAAATATTGGAATGAAACAAGGAATTGGTTGCAGGATATTATCAATCTCCGAGCTTCAACCTGAAATGTTTCTATTAAGGAATAATGAGAGGAGTATTTGACATAGGAACTAAATATATTATAATACATATATTGATGGCGGCAAGCATCGCCTAGGCACAGAATTGGAAACTAGATAGTACCCCCTCCAAGAGCATGGAAATAAAAAAAGTAATGGATTGCAGAGATGGTCAGACTTATATTGGAATTGCAAGATGGAGAAGATATGGAATGCTATACGGTCTGGGAAAAGGGGTGTAATTGGTTAGAAAGTGGAAACAAAAATTGATGTAAATATGGATGTTGACTGAATTGAAAATGTCAATGGCACAGTCCTGAGAAGATTGTATATGCTTTTTTTTTTTTTAGAAATGTGGAAGAGTACAATAAAAATTATTATTAAAGAAAAAAAAGAATAACAGAAAACAGTGGGAAGNGGTCTTCTAGTCCAACTCCCCTCCCCCCCCGGCTGAAGCAGGACACCCTAGGCAGGTCATCCTCGACTTAACATTTAGCTTTAAGTTCATTGAGTGACCATTTGAAATGACAATGGGACTGAACAAAGGGACTAAGGAATGAGTTTTCACACTTATGACCATTGCCGCATCACCATTTGGATGTTTGGCAAGTGACTCATATTTATGGTGGTTGCGGTGTCTTGCGGTTACCTTCTGCAACCTTTGGATGAGCAAAATCAATGGGGAAGCCAGATTCACTTAACAAACATGTTACTAAATGAATCACTGCTGTGGGATCCTTGGTGGTCTCTGAGCTTGGTGGTTTTCTTGCAGAAGTTTCATTACTCAACTAGGGAACATCATCAGTACTAGAAGGGAGGAGGGAACAATCGCAGGAGGAGGAGGAGGAGGAGGAGGAGGAGGAGGAGGAGGAGGAGGAAAGGGACTATGGGATTCTTGTGATCTCTGAGTTGGTTGGGATTTTTTGAAGACATTTCATGACCCAACTAGAGAACAACATCAGTGCTAGAAGGAAGGGGGATTTGTGGAGTGGAGCAGAAGGAAGAGGAGGCATGGAGGAGGAGGAGAAGGAGGAGGGGGAGGAGGAGGAGGAAGAGGAGGAGGTGGAAGAGGACTGTGGGGTCCTTGGTGCTCCTGAGCTTGGTGGTTTTCTTGCGGACGTTTCATTACCAAACTGGGTAACAGCATCAGAGCTGGTAAAGAGTTCAGTTTGTGCAACCACTATGTAGGGCAAACAGGCAGAAGGATGGTTTCCTTAATGACTGCACAATTTAGGTTAACACTGACAATCAAAGAAAAAAAAAAAAAGAAATGGAATATTATATGGTATGGGATTTATTTTATCAATGGTTGGTGTTCTGTTTGGAACTTGGTAGGTTCTAAGTTCCTCTTTCTGATTGGCCGAAAAGGCCATTCGCGGATTGGTTATTTAAGAACCAATACGGGAAGCCCGCCAAATGGCGGGAACTGTCAAAAGAGCGTCATTGGCCATAAGCCGCAGGCAAGCCGCTATAAAAAGGGCTGCCGCGACTTGGGCTACTGTCCCGTATACGTTTAGCTTGCGAGTTTAATAAATAGTTGTTGTTTGGAACCTGGTCTCATGCGCTTCTTTCCGGACGGAACAGTTGGAAAATAAAACAAATTAAAATAGACCAGATGAATATACAGAGCAAGAAATTAAGGTTGTTAAGAAAAAAAAAAAAAGATATATTAAATAATAGCTATAAGAAAATGTGATTATTGTTATATTGGCAAGAAAAGCATTCATTATAATTGTAATGAAGATATATGCACCCGGTTGACACACGGTTGAAATGAAATGGGATTATTGTCAAATAAAAAATAATAAAAAAAAATGACTGCATGATTCACGGTAAAGATTCACTTAACAACGGTTGGAAGAAATTTCCTTCTGGGTTCAGTTCCAAGTGAGGAAGAAAGACGCTGGAAACATGGTGACTCCTTGGCAAGATGGTTTAATGGTGGACAGGACCACATGGCTTGGAGATCCTGGGTGAAAAGGGGAGGGATGCTGAAAGTGCCTTAGTTATATAACCTCTGTTGGGCTCCACCTTACTGTTTCCTGTTCCTGTGTAATAATTGTATCCCATTGGCTGTCAGACTCCCAGGGGTGGGGTCTTAACTAACTTTGTAGGCTTTGTCTGGACCACATGGCTTCACCTGGGTGCTGGCTGATACCATCTTCCCAGGTCAGGTGGCGAGATTGGTAGAGGCCTTTGTAATGTAGAATACTCTGGTCCAGGTCTTCATGGCCCGCCTCTTAACAAAGGTGGGGGTCAGCTTCTTCTTCTTCTTTTTTTGTAAATTATTTTATTTTTTTAGACAACAAACATAAACACAAAACAACAAATAAAACCTTCTTTCAACTGTACAGTGTGTCGGTCAGTACATATTTCTTGTGTACAATATCCATAGTCTTTCCCTCTTAGATTTAAATTTATATTCATATTATACAAATTAACTTTCCATGGCCTGTTATGTTATTATTACATCATCATTAGGCATTAATTGCAAGTTCACATTATCCTTTTTGAACAAGTCTCACTTTTTACAAATTCTAATTCATATTATAGTTCCTTCCATAGAATCAATTATAACATATCAGTACCATTGTATTATATTCACTATTGTATTATATTTATGTTACAATATATTTCATTTTCCTATTTTCCTATCTAACCATTGATAAAATAAATCCCATATTTGATAATATTCTTTTTCTTCTTGCTCTCTAATTGCCAATCTCAATCTACTCCATTCTTTTCTTTATCACCTCCTTCTCTTGGGGCAAGTTTCTGCTTCTGAGTTTCTGCTCTTTTTTTAGGGGAAATATTCCGCCTTTTTAAGTATATCCTAAAATATTTCATTTTCCTAGGAGAGGGGTGGGTTTTAACTTCCAACACAACTTCAGCCACTAAGACTATAAAATGGGGCACAACTCACTTCACAACTGTCTTGCTGAACAATGGAAATTTTACGCTCTGCTGCAGTCATAAGTTGAAGACTAGCTGTAACATACACTTTCTGCACCCAACATGGCCATGAAGAATATGCAATGAAATTCACACATATGTGGAGAATGAGAAAAAAACTGAAATAGAGACAGATTCTGTACAAAATGTCCATGCATGCTTTTTTTGACAACATTGTGGAATTCTGGAATGATTTGTCAGCTGTCTAATGTGGCAACAACAATCGTTGTAAGTTTGAGGATTTCCCAGGCTTATCTTGTTTAGTGTGGGAACGATATGGGTCACAACATTGGATCCTACCAAACAAAAAATGAAATTCAGTGTCGAGAAAAATAAAGTTTTACACTTTTTTTTTAACTTAGGCAAGAAAAACCAAAGGTACAAGAGCAGATGAGGCGAAATCTGGCTCAATAGTAATAACTGTGAGGGATTTAAAATAATTAATGAAAATAACAAACTATAACTAAGTTAAGTTAGTAATCTATGAAAGGATGTAATAAGAATATGTGATGAAATATGCAAATATGACAGATAGAAGTATTAAAGTATAATAATTCTGAAGAGATGGGAAATACTGGTGATTAAAATAAGAGGAAAATATTTGCTATAATAAAATAGAATATGGTTAAAAGCACTGCTAAGAAGTTAAATGTAAAAGTTGAATATGTAATTATGGTCATATTTGTATGTAAATGTGGAAACCTGTAATCATGCTGTTCACTAAAAAGAGACGTGGAAAATTAAAATGTGGAAAATTGAAATAAAACTTGTTTAAAAAAAATAGTAGCAACTGTGAGAGTCCTCGTGGACGATCACTTAAACGGGAGCCAGAAGTGTGCAGCAGCTGCCAAAAAAGCTAAGACGATCCAGGATTGAATAAACAGAGGCACAGAATCGAAATCACATGAAGTATTAATCCTGCTTTAAGGCCAGGTCACATTGCCCGACGGATGCAAAACGTATGTAAAAAGGACACAGCGGACAAGCAAATTTTCCATCCATTGTTATCCGCTCTCAAAA
>BHFT01032776.1:19780-35743 GCA_004320025.1 Laticauda laticaudata | reverse complement strand
GGGGGGGGGGGGGCGCACCCCCCTGCAGCTGAAAAAACACACCGCTGCAAATGCCGTTGCGGTTGTGAGAAAGTCCGCCTTGGGCCCTGCCTGGGCAGAAATAGCCTGCGGAGCCCGGCTTCCTCACCTTGGCAACCCCGAGACGGGTGGACTTCAACTCCCAGAAGGCCCCAGCCGGCATGGATGGGATGGAAAGGGGATGAAGGGGTTTCGGTCAGGCAAAAGTGACGAGTTTCTTGATCGCTGTTGAAAACAAAGTTGGAACTTTCTTCACATCAAATTCCCTCCCTCCATCCCTTCCTCACCTATCGATCTATCCATCTATCTATCCATCCATCCTTCCTTCTTTCCATCATGTCAAACTCCCTCCCTCCCTCTCTCCTTAATTATCTCTCTGTCTGTCTGTCTGTCTGTCTGTCTGTCTGTCTGTCTGTCTGTCTATCTATCTATCTATCTATCTATCTATCTATCTATCTATCTATCTATCTATCTATCTATCTAGCCTTCCTTCCTTCCTTTTTTCTTCACATCAAACTTCCTCCCACCCTCCTTAATTATCTATTTATATATCTATCATCTATATATCCATCCTTTCTTCCTCCTTCCTCATTTACTCCCTTGTCTCCATCCTTCCTTCCTTTCTTCTTCCTCCCTCCCTTCTGCTTTTCCCACTTTTCTTTCTTTGTCCTTTCTCTTTTCTTTCCTTTTTCTCTTATTTTCTTCTACTTATGGAAAAATTCTCAAAAATAATCATTAAAAACAGATAAAAGAAATCCAGGAATGAGGGGTTTTTCTTCCTTTCTTTTTTCATCACACTGATTTACTTGACAAATAGCAACATGGATCTTTCTGGTCTAACTTGATGTCTATGGAGATTCTAACTGGAGCACATATTTAAAGAAACATGGCCTGAGGAAGCGTGATTATGCCCCAAGAGAAAAATTCCTAAGAGAGGCATCTAAGAGCCCTAGTGGACAATGACTTCAATATGAGCCAGCAATGTACTGCAGCGACCAAAAAGAGCCAACCCAATCCTAGGCTGCATTAACAGAGAGATAGAATCAAGACCACACTTGAAATATTGCATCAGGTTTTGGTCGCCACAATATAAAAGAGATGTTGAGACTCTGGAAAAAGTGCAGAGAAGAGCAACAAAGCAGGTGAGGGGGCCGGAGGCTAAAACACATGAAAAACTCCATCTTCTTTGGGGCAACCCCTCAGATATTGGAAGACTGCTATCGTATCACCTTTAAAACAATTACTACCCACCTGCCTTCCATGGAGGACCTGCATCCTACAGGAGTCACAAAGAGGGCTGTGAAAATATCTACAGACCCCTCACATCCCGGACATAAACGGTTTCAACTCCTTCCCTCAAAACGATGCTGTAGAGCCCTGAACAACGAGACCCAAGGGGAGTTTTTTCCTAAAAACTATCACTCTGCTAAACGCGTAATTTCCTCAGCACTGTTCAACTATTTATAAAGTGTACACTACTATTACTGTTAATCTTCTCACCACTTTTTTTCACCCATCCCCACCCACTTGACTGTTTCCTAGTATGATTTGATTGTTGATTGTACCCTATGACTATCATCAAATGTTGTACATTATGATTCTTGATTCTAAACAAATCTACCTTTTCTTTTATGTATATTGAGAGTATTTACACCAAAACAAATTCCTTGTGTGTCCAATCACACTTGGCCAATAAAAGAATTCTATTCTATTCTATCCTATCCTATTCTTAACTTATTTTCACTAGACATCCCCAATTCCTGCAACCATTCAATGTATATTTTATCCTCCAGTCTCCTACTCATCTTTGTTGCTCTTCTCTATGCTTGTTCTAGAGTCTCAACATCTTTTTTACATTGTGGCAACCAAAACTGGACTCAGTATCCCAAGTTGAATCTAACCTGGGCAGTTATTCAACAGTAGGGAGAGATCACCTTTTCGACAAAGGTCCGTAATAAGTCAAAGCTATAGTTTTTTTCCCAGGAGACTCCTGCTTGGGTAGGGGGTTGGATTAGATGACCTACAAGGTCCCTTCCAACTCTGATGACTCTGTTATCTGAGTCAAGTAAGGCTGGGAGAGTTGGACCCTAAGGGAGACTTAAAGATAAAAGGTAATGGTTCCCCTCACACATCCGTGCTACTCATTTCCAGCTCTAGGGGGCACCACTGCTCATCTCCGTTACAAAGCCAACGAGCCATTGCTGTCCGAAGACGTCCCCGTGGTCATGTGGCCGGCATGATTGAATGCCGAAGGCGCACGGAACGGTGTTCCCTTCCCACCAAAGGGGTCTCTATTCTTCTACTTGCATTTTTATGTGCTTTCGAACTGCTAGGTTGGCAGAAACTGGGACGAGGAACGGGAGCTCCTTCCGTGAGGCGGTGCTAGGGATTCGAACCGCCAAACGGCCGACCTTTCTGATCGACAAGCTCAGCCCCTGAGCCACCCGCGTCCCTTAAGGGAGACTTTAGCACCGAAGAATTGAACCGCTTCCCGAAATGCGGTTCTGGAGAAGGCTCTTTTGAGAGTCCCTCGGGCTGCAAGGAGATCCAATCGGGCGATCCTCAAGGAAACCAACCCCTTTGGAAGGACAGGTGCTGAAGCTGAAGCTCCAATGCTTTGGCCACCTCAGGAGAAGAGAAGACTCCTTGGAGAAGACCCTGATGTTGGGGAAGATGGAAAGGAGAGGAGAGGACGGCAGAGGGTGAGATGGTCAGATGGGATCAATGATGCAATGAATGTGAACTACCAGTTCGCCCGAACCGGTCCATACCGGTTGAATCCCACCCATGATTGTTGCAGCATCCCTTATGGACATGTGATTTATATTCAGATGCTGGGTATCTGCCTGTTCTGACCCAAACCTGGTTCCAAGGAAGCAAACACGAGACAAGAGTAACAGCACAACCGTTTAATGTTTCTTGACGAATCCTGTCCCTTCACGGGTAAAAGGCTGCTTCAAACCAATCAGCTCCGAGAAGAAAGAGCCTTGCCAAGGTTTTGCAAGGCTGCCAAGAGCACCAGATAAAGTTACTAAGCAATAATTCCAACGCAAAGAGTCTTCAAACACCAACTCAGATATTCTCACGTCCTCCAGGCTCGAGTATCAAACTTCTTTGTCTTCTGCAAGGAACTGCAGTTTCTCAGCTAGCTTTTATCTTCTCAGGGAGGGGCCATTACCTTGCAGCCTTACTCCCGAGTCACCTGCTCTTTCCTTCCAGCAGCCCTTCACACATGCATGCTGGGCACAGGCTCCTCGGGATCCTCTTCGTCATTGCTGCCAGCCTCCACAATCTCCAAAGGCAGCACTTCACTCCCTGATGCTCCTGGCCCCATCCCTTCATCACACGCAGGGCCCTCACCCGAGTCCTCGCTCTCCGAGACCTCAGTCATCCTCACCTGCTGCCGGCGAACCACAACACTGACTCATATTTACAACGGTCACGGCATCCCTGGGGTGTGTGTGTCATGAGATCCCCTTTTGTGACCTTCTGACAAGCAGAGTCCAGGGGGAAGCCAGGTTCACTTAACAATGGTGTTGCTCATTTAACGACAGCAGGGATTTGCTTAACAATGATGGCAAGACAGGTCGCAAAACGGGGCAAAACTCACTTAACACATTTCTCCCTTAGCCGCATTGTGATCATAACTCATAGGTCAAGGACTACTTAGTACAAGAACTCACTTTGCAACCGTTCAAAGTTACAACAGACCTATCTGGGAGGCTATTCAAGAGTTGTATATTCGAAGTTCCAACGGTCACACACCCATCCCATGACTGGGCACTCAGCAATGGGATCCCCAATTACGGCCATGTTTAGTGTCCCACAATCACCTGACTGCGTTTTTAACAACAGATTTGGCAAAAAAAAACCCCACCACCGCCCATTACTTCCAGTTTTTAGCAAAACTGCGTCCACAGCAAACCAGGGATTAGCAGTTTAGCCATCTTCCTTCCACACGAATCCCAACCTAAAATCCAACCCTTTGTACTTCTAAATTGCTTTTAACATCTGCGGTGGTGGTGGAGTTCTTGGCAATAAAAATTGCAGGTCAAAATAATAATAACAACAACAACAACCTGGTAAAGCACGAATTGTAGACACGCACCAAGAAAAAAAATCACAAAGTACCCGGAGTGGAGCGACTTTGGAAAAAGAAATGGTGTGTGATCCCAATTGTGATTGGAGCCCTTGGAGCCATACCTGAAGGGCTGCCTCACTATTTGGAAATCCTGAATTTATCAGACTTGAATACCCTGATTCTACAAAAAAACCACCCTACTTGGAACAGCTTATATCCTCCGACGCTACCTGAACAGTTCCCAGGTCCTTGGTTAGGACTCGAGCTGTTGAGCGACCAACCAGCCCCAAAGGCTGTGAATCTCACTAAAGATTAAATCATCATCGTCATCATCATCATTGTCATCATCTCACCCACCCATCCAAACTCTGGCATTTTCAAAAATTATCCACTGCAACTGGAATGGTATTATAACCTGGATTAAGAGGGGAGCCTTCCAAATAGGTTGTCGTGCTATACTTGTACTATTCTTACTCCTGGTTCAGCTAGGACAGCAAACCATAGTTTATGGTGGTAACCTATGCCATTTTGGTCACCAGGCTAGAAGTCAAAGAGACTGTGAGTTCTAGTTCTGCCATAGCCATGAAAGCTGGCTGCCTGACTTTGGGCCAATTGTCAGGATATGGTGAGTTCTAGTCCTGCCGTAGGTATGAAATTTGGCTGGGTGATTTTATACCAATCACTGGGAGATGGTGAGTTCTAGTCCTGCCTTAGGTAAGAAACTTGGCTGGGTGACTACGCCGATCACCAGGAGACAGTGAGTTCTAGTCCTGCCTAGGTATGAAATTTGGCTGGGTGATTTTACACCAATCACTGGGAGATGGTGAGTTCTAGTCCTGCCTTTGGTATGAAAGCTGTCATTCTCTTTTAATCACACCTACCTCACAAGGTTGTGGGGAAAATAGAAAGAAGAAGGCCTGTTAGATATCTCTGCCACCTTGAACTATTTGTAAAAATAGTAAAGGCAGGATACATATAAAATAAACAAATAAATAAACCAGTTTAGGTTCTGCTCCATCACCCGTGTTCCAGATTTTAAATATTTTCCACCATTGGACCTTCATTGAAAATTCTACTCTGACTTTTGAGGGCGTTAAATTGTCAATTTGTGGTTGAAGTAACTAAGTGAAATCACACTTTTTTTCAGTTATGATGGCTTCAAGCATCATCTTAAAGCATTTTGGGGGGTTGTCTGGTTTTAGTTAACGATAATATTTAGTTAACGATTATATGCAAATTACGCTTTTCTCCCCTCTTTTCTTTGTTGTGTGCACACAAAGAAATAAAACCCATACCCACCAGCCCTCATTCAATGCAAATTCCAAAGCAAACTCTCCTCACACATTTTTCTTTCTCACCACACATCAGAACAAGGATTATTATTATTATTATTATTATTATTTTTTGGCATATCCAATCTACCTCTTCCTACACCCACATTGGATCCACCCAACCCTTCCTTTGTTTGGCATGTGGGAATGGAATTTGCATCACAATTTCGGTCAGGGCTGTATTAGTCTAAAATATTTGGCAGGCGAGGTTGCATCTAAAAAATGAAAACAGAATTACTAATCACAGTTCCAGCCACACACATATCTCCCAAAAAAGGAAAATGTGAATTCGGAATTCAGTCTTTATTGATTAGCCCTTGGGCCATATCAAAGTTGTAGAATTCCAAAAACAAATTCTTACTAAAAATTTGATAAAAGCAATTTAAAATGGAATGGGATAAAGTGCAATTTTAAATGAAATTGGAATAAAACATGATTTAAAATGAAATTGGAATAAAATGCAATAATTTAAGAAATAGATAAAATGTGATAATATTATATTTTGGTGTCACCCCGTCAATCTACTCTCATCAGTCCCACATATGCAGATCTCAACTGAAACCATGTTGGCTAAAGTCCTGTGCTGTATTAAATATTATTTTCAGATTCTGGCTGCACATAAGGTAAATTGTTTTGATATGGGGTGTCCCAGTGGGCCATTGCAATATGACGGTGTAAATTATTTCAGCAGCCACTTCTGATTTATTGTCTTTCAGAAATTTGGGACATAACCCATAATTCAAGACTGTGGTGTCTAGGAGTCATCCCAGGCCCCTGTAGGCTATACCCAGGTGAGAAAGTTGCAGGATTTTTAAAAGACTATCAATATTGCTGTTCACCGTTTGCTCTCTACAGAAAATAGAGTTTTATCCCAGGTTTGTGAGTTGCGTCCCTTATTTCATTCCCTCTTTTGCCAACGTAAGTCAGAAGAGCTGAGTTTAGACAAGTGTGGGGCTGGGGAATTCTGGGAGTTGCAGTCCAACCATCTGAAAAGGGCCCAAGATTGAGAAACACTGGTTTACAGAGAGACTAAGGAATTATCAGAATAACAAGAGTTGGAAGGGACCTTGTAGGTCATCTAGTCCAACCCTCAGCTCATGCAAGAGATCCTGCCTGCACCATTTCTGACAGATGGCAGTCCAGTCTCTTCTTAAAAGCTATCAGAAATGAAGCTTCCCCTGCTCAATAACAGAGATGGAACTGACTTTGGAGGTCTTCTAGTCCACCCCACTTACTGATTAAAAAAGTTGGAAGGTACCTTGCAGGTCATCTAGTCCAACACGCCCCGCCCAAGCAGGAGACCCTACACCATTTCTGACAAATGGCATCCCAGTCTTTTCTTGAAATCTTGGGAATTGAAGTCCACACATCATAAAGTTATCCAGGTTGAGAAACATCAGTTTATAAGGAGATGCTGAACAAAGTTTGATTTCTCACTGGCGAAGGACCCAAAGGTGCTTTTTTTTCCAAGAGGCAACTGGACTTTCTGGTTTTTCTCTGAAGATGTTTCTCTTCTCATCCAAGAAACTTCTTAGATGAGAAGCAAAACTTCTTCAAAGAAAAACCAGAAAGTCCAGTTGTTCCTTGAAAAAAAAAAAAAGCATCCTTGGGACAACCATGACCTGAATGACTGAGAATCTCCATAGACACTGGCCATAGGAACACCACTTTTGAAAAAGGCACACACGAGCATTACTTAAATATTGAATTACTAGCTGGATACCCATACTTTGCTACAAAACTATGTGGTCAGGGTGTTTTGGGGGAGGAAAATAAGGGGAAAAATTCTGCCTCTGCCTACCAGCATCCATCAGTATTCATCTGGCTAGCGTCCTGTCAGTGTGTGAGAAAGTTGAGGGCTGTTTGGAAACTGAAACTGTATTTGCTGTGTGAACAAGGAGACAGCAAGGATCCTGGGCGTGGCTTAGCTCAACTGTTCTGTGCTAAAGCTGCTTGCTGCAGCTGTGAAACTGAAACTCCTTTCCTCTGCTTGTGTTTTGCATTTGGAACAGATTTCTTTTCATGTGGGAAGGGGGAGTAGAAATGCTTAGCATCAGAGCATGTTAATAATAATAATAATGCAGGAAATGCTAATAGCTCTGATGGTCATTTCAAAAAATCATTTCTTAGTGAGCCCCTAGAAGCCTAGAGGAAGCTTTACGGTTCTGGAGATTTTGTGATGATGTGTGAGTGGTATTTCGCTTTTATAGATATAGATAAAATTTTCTGGAATTGCATACTATGTTGGCCACCATCCACCCAAATAAGGGGATTTGCACAGCATACCAACGATGGCACTGATGGGCAACACTGGATCTGCAACCTATTTAAGGGGGCTGTGTGATCACTGCCAGCCGCTCTTAGTCTGAGTTTAGTAGATGATGGCCTGGGGTTATTATGGCTTTTTAGGGGCCTGTTTTATGTGATCTTGGTGGTCCACAGTATAAGGTTATTTTACTCTGAGCTGTCCATTTGGTTTGATGTTTTATCTGCTCTTATGGATTTTGCACTTTTGCAGGCTGTCCAATGTCCATTGGATTTGGGTGGCCAAGGAAGTCAAATAAATAAATGCATTTTTTCTCCCCATGGCTGAACAACAGGGAACTACATGGTCTAGAATCCTCCTTTCTTCTCCATTAATTTTCACTTCTACTAGTCCATTTAAGGATGACCTTGAGCCAGTAAAACTGGGATCAGAAGCAGAGGCAAAATAAGGGCTTAGCTTGTTTGTTATTAGGGTTATAGTTACACAGTCAATCAGATGTCACTAATTTTTTGCTTCTTCCCTCCTGGCAAACTTTTTTTCTATTGTTTTTGTCTCAGGCACCTACAGCTTGTTATGAAGGAAGGAAGGAAGGAAGGAAGGAAGGAAGGAAGGAAGGAAGGAACGAAGATGAGAAAAGGAAAGGATCGAGGAGAAATAGAAACAGAAAAATGGGAGAGAGAAAAGAAAAAGAAAGGGAGAGACAATGAAAGAGAGGAGGAGGAAGGAAAGACAACAAGGCAGAGAAAAATAGGAGAGAGAGACAGAAAAAAGGGAGGAATGGAGGAGAAATTGAGACAGAGAAGAAGTGAAAGGAAAAAAGTAAGAAAGAGAGGGAGGGCCAAAGAAAGGAAGGAAGGAAAGAAGAGAAAAGGGAAGGATAGAGGAGAAATAGAGAGAAAAAAAGGGAGAAAAAGAAAGTGAGAGAAGAAAACTAGAGACAGAGAAAAAGAGGAGAGAAAAGAGAACGAGGGAAGCAGGAGAAACAGAGACAGAGAAAAAGAGAAAGAAAAAAAGAAAGGGAGAATGAGAAAGGGAGGGAGGGGGAAGGAAGAAGAGATGGGAAGAAGAGAGGGAAGGAGGGAGAAAGGAAGGAAGGAAGAAATAGTCATATGTTATTTATGCTGTATTGTATTTTTGTTATTTTTGTATTTTTGCACCAGCAGGAGCAAAATCAATTTCGTTGTATGTATGTACAACGACTATAAAGGTGGTTGTGATGAAGAAGAAGAAGAAGAAGATGATGATAGGAAGGAAGGAAGACCAAACGCCCATCATATTGGCAACTCCTGGGTGGGGTGGGGGACTTATTCTCAGGGCCAAGTGCAGAACTAGAACTCTAAAGCTCCAGGTTCAAATCCCACCAAGCTCCTTGGGGTTTGGAGAGGAGCAGCTGGGACTGAGCCAGTTCTCCTCTCCCCGGCACTCCCCCTCCAGCCTGCCCCACCCAGCCCACCAACTCAATCAGCGATGGGACCTTGAGAAGCGCGCCAGATCGTGCGCCTCCCTGCCGGGCACCGGCCCAGCAAGCCGCCCAGAGTAGCCCGAGGAGCATCGCACTATGAGCGCGTGTCCGCGCGGTTCCTCGCCGCCCACCGCGATCTTCACCGAGGATACCCTTTGCGTCCTGCGTTAGCGTCAGATAATGACAGAAGGTTGCAGATGCCCTGGGCGGCTCCGGCGTCGGCCTCGGCCTATCATAGTAGACCCACACTAGGCCACGCAGAGGGCGCGGAAGCAAGGGCTATGCCCTCAGGTACTGGGCAGCCTCCTCCGAAAGAGCAGAGCCACGTTGGCCGGGCGTTGCGGAGATAGAGTAGCGTGGAGGCCAGCGGGAGCGTCCTCTCGATCTAGGAGAGCTATGCCGGTCCCACGGGCTCGTAGTGGGGAAGGAGGGTGGCGCCGAGGTGGCGGTGAAAGTCCCGTAGTGTGACGCCAGTCTCGCGGTGTATCCGAGTCCTATCGCATCGTGACGGGCGTGGCCGAACGTGCGCTGCTAGTTAGCGGTTGACGCACGACTACCTGGCCGTGGCCCGGCCGTGGCGGGGCGGAGCTCTCGTCTCGCGACAGCCGCACGAGCGGGTCCTCGCGACTCAGCAGGTCGCTACCCCCGAGCTCCTCCGGAGTCTTTCTCCTCTCACTTCCTCCTCTCCCACCCCCAGCACATCCCCACCCTCTTCCCTCGCCTCCGATCACCTCCCTCCCCTCGCATCGTCCTCCTACAGGACAGTCAGGGCTCGATCTCCGGGTACAGCACCCCGCTGGGCGCCAACCGGCCCAGCACGGAGTAGGGTCGAAAAGCATGGCGGGATGCCCCCCTCCCCAGAGAAGGAGGGGCGTCGGGGAGAAACGCGGGCGCCGAAGCGGGATAGAACCCGCGACCACGCTGCCGACGTCTCCGCCACGCGGAAGCCAGCTGTGGCGCGAAAGCCGCGGGGTCCCCTTCGGCCGATTTACGAAGCGAGGCGGAGTCAAGGCAGCCCCGCCCCCCATCCAAAAAAAATCCCAACGCGCTATATTGGGCGGCTCCCAGCACACATCCCAGGCTGGGCCATCGAAGCCGACCGCCGCCGATGCTAGCCTGGGCTCTATTGGTAAAATTGAAAGAAACTTTCGTCTAGACCGGGGTAGGCGTCGGGCGGGAGGCTTTCGCCAGCGTGGCCGCGGGTGGCTTTTGACAGGGCGCGCCCCGGGCGAGGCAGATGTGTAAAGTAGACAACGAGTAGGGAGGGTATCTTGATTGGAGGTCAGGCTGAGCCACTATAGATTGAAGCACTCCCACCGCACCCCTCAATGCAGTGAGACCCGCCGTTTCTGTGCGAGAGGATGACCCAGTTGATTTCCAAGGGATGAAGGCTCTCACAACTTATTTGAGTTCCAAACGTTATCATTATAGAATTATGGTATATATAAGGTTTATATGCAGTGGGAGGGATTCGATATTTTGGAGGTTGTTTTTTTAGAGCTACTCGGGTTCATGTGGGCGTAGGCTGTGGCGG
The DNA here is from genome assembly GCA_004320025.1 of Laticauda laticaudata. Classification (NCBI taxonomy): domain Eukaryota; kingdom Metazoa; phylum Chordata; class Lepidosauria; order Squamata; family Elapidae; genus Laticauda; species Laticauda laticaudata. Next base: position 25,051 of record BHFT01032776.1, on the reverse strand, counting down.
GAGTGACTGATGGGGCACGAGTGGCGATAGGGGAAGGATCTGTATAACTGGAAAAAAAACCCTTTCTCTCCCCACGCGACCAACCCGCTTTTCCAGCGTTCGCGTTCTGCCTGTGCAGGAGACGCACTGAGAAGAGATTGGGCAACCAAATGAAAGACCTATTGCGTCCAGCTTGCAATGTCAGCGTGGGACTCAAGTGGGAGAGTCGCAAAGAAGACATAACGGAGATGGGGCTAGTCAGAAAAAGGTGGGCCCAGATTTTGTTCTGAGTTCTGCCAGAACTACTGCAAAATTTCCACTACCACGAACTGGTTCAGTTCGACAGAAACTGGCCGGAGAAATGTTACACCCACTGCTGGTTATAGTGTGAGTTATTGTCCCATGAATAGTGTCAATCTATCACAGCATTTTTGCAACCTTATAGAGAGTAAATAATAATTTCTGCCATGAGTGGAATATTTAATGCACTGGGCTATCTACTACTGGGTTATCAGCGCACTAGTAGACCAGAGTGAACGCTGCTTTACAGACATTACAGTAGAAGTTGGAAGGGACCTTGGTAGATGTATCCTGAGTCCAACCCCCCACCCCACCCAAGCAGGAAGAACCTTACAGCCATTTGTTACAAATGGCAGTCCAAGTTCTCTTTTAAAGTGCTCAAGTGAAAGTGAACCGCTCACGCCCAACAACTCTTCCGACTAGGCAACTTCTGTTCCATGGGTGGTATATGTTCTCACGTGCTCATGTATCTGTATTCATCCTCATTTCCAGGTTGGAGAACCTCTCTGCTCTTGGATCAGGTGTAATTCCATCCTTAATTTATACCTTGTCTGGCCTTCAGATTGCCCTTGTGTATGGAAGAGCTTGAGACTCGCCCCTTAGCCTCCTCTTCCTGTGATGCCCCTCAAGAATAGTGGAAAGATGCTCTCCTCGTCTCCCTGTGTCCCATGTCTTACTTTCAATGGCTAAGACTAGCGCAAGGACCCAGCTTCCTTGTCAAGAGTGAAACCGAGTATATCAATTGCAGATGATGTTAGTACTCCAGGCACTGCTTTGAATCGTCTTCGATACGATTCATAGCATTAACACCCAGAGTTGGAAGGAACCTTGTAAGTGCTGGGAGGGCTACATCTAGTCCATACGCGGGGTACCATCTAGCCCAAGCCAGCGAGATCCTCTAACGCCGATCTTATGGATCAGATGGCAGTCCAGATCTCTTTCTTGATGATTGACAGGCTCCCACACAACTTCTCCAGAAGGCAACTTCCTGTTCCAAAGCAGGGTTGATGGTCTTCTCAGCCTGTCAAAAGTTTCTGCCTTATGTTCCAGAATTGAATCTTCTCCTTGTTCAGTTTCACATCGCCATTATTCTTTTGGTCTGGCCTTCAGCGTGCTTTTAGGAAAAATCAGTTTGACTCCATTCCGTGCTCTCTGTTGGCAGCCCCCTCTAAATATTGGAAGATGCTCTCCTGTATCGCCGTGTCCTTCTCTTCCCTAGACAGCCAGGCCTCTTAGCACGACAGGAAGACCCAAGAGATGCTTTGGCTCTCGCTTTCTTTGGCTCCGCTTGCCCTTCATCTGGCAGAGGGCTCCAGCTCTCTCGGGCTAGAGGAGAGAAGCCAAGAGACAGAGGTGAGAAGGGAAAGGGAGAGGAAGAACGAATCTTCCGTCTCTCGGCAAAGATGCAGACAGGAAGGAAACCTCAGAGCAATAGGATTCTCATTCCACGTCCAGGAAAGCAGAACAGGGCAATGGGCTATCCCCTGTAGTGTGACTGGGCTGCAGAGATGAGCGGGGACGGTCGATGTGGAGCTGGGAGCTGGTGGGTGGTATCTGCGTCGCGTGCGAGGCGCTCTGGATGACCAAACCCAAACTTCTCTTCCTTAAAAAAAAGTCAGTTTTCCCAGGCTGGCAAGGGAAGAAGATGAAAAACGGGGGGGGGGCAAGCGGAGGAGAATGAGAAGAAAAAAAATAATAAAATTCGTACGCCCCTCGAAGTCAGATGGGTTGTTATCTTCCAGGAAAATGAAGGCTGCGCAGGACTCTTTTGATAGAGGAAGAGGAAAGATAGAGGAGGAGAAGCACGCGGGAGATACACTACAGCGCGTGGCGAGGCGAGGCTCCCATGGCGCGAGAGAGCGGCGCGAGGAGAAACCTCTAGACGCCCGATTGTTAATACAGATAGATGAAAAGGACTTATTGCGTGAAATATTGGGAAGTGGGTAGCATTCAGAAGAAGATACGAGGAGCGCGAGGAGAGCGAGAGACGGGAGAGAAGATCACATAGTTAGATAAGTTTATCCATGGTTCCACCCAGTGCTAGTTATTTTTACAGATACAGGTTGCTGCCAACCAAGATTCAGCGACACCCGGCAATCGAAAGAGTATTTGGCGTGGGTAGCGCGAACCCTGGAGACTGTTCGTGGGCTGGCCCCGCTCAACGTAGGGCTTGGCAAGCTGGATCGCTCGAGCTGAGCTGATCGCTCACTGCAGGAGGAGCACACGCGCCCGCCGAAGCTGAATGGACCATTAAGGTGTATTATAATTTTCTTTTCTTCTCCTCCCAATGATCAGCTTGTTCGATCAACCGGAGGCGCAGGATTCCCTTGCTGAGGTCCGAAGAGAGGCAAAAGAGAGAGTGCCGCGCGAGCAGGAGCCCCAGTAGGAAATCGAGGAAAGGTCTTTGCAAAGCCGGCGCGGAGGAGGGCCGCGGAAAATCGGGAGGAGGTGAGGGATGGCCTAGCTAGCCTCTGTCCCATGTTCTGTTTTTTTCCTCATTTCCCTCTGAACGCGCCACCACCGTTATGAGGAGCCTTCTGGGAGCAAAACGTACGCCCGACGAGGAGGGCTCTAGGATAACTTGAAGGCGGCAGGTAAAGCGCCCCAGAAATTGGGTGTGGTGGGACGTTAATATTACTGCAATAAAAGCCGAAAAAAAAGCCATGTCCACTAAAAGACGGGACTCCGGAGTGACCCATTCATTTGCGCATGACACTCGGTCCGCTTCACGCGACCGGAGCCTAGGCGATGATCGGGCATATACTTGCTATAGGGAGGCGTATCCAAAAGTAGGAGTCGAGTCAGGTAAGAGGGATCGAGTGTGATCGAGTACAGGTCTGATGCAGATGAGCCAGGAGAATGATATCATGAAAGGCGACGTGTAGTACATTGGAACAACGCGCAAGTAACAGCGCACGCACAGGCCATGCCACTAGGAATCCAGTAGCGTAATATTCATTTTATAATATTAGCCATATCTACATGGCGCGTTCCCCTGACCCATATCCGTACTAATTAATATCAACCGCATAAACTGCCAATGTCTCAATCTGAGGTTGTTCGTATAAGATGTCCTATGTTGGAGGTGCAGGATGGGAGCATCTTCTTTCAGCGGTAGGTGAAACTGTTTCTGAGAGACAACAGAGACCTAGAAGAAACAGGAGAACAGACGTTTCCAAGAGGGGAGGTAATATCGGACTTGTTGCAGAAGGATAAACACAGATGGCCTGTACCAAACGCTGCCTTGCATGGAGGCGATATCATGCTGCAGGAGTCATAAAGGGCGGGCTCGTGATAAGGTATCTGTAACAGACACCGCCTAGTCGAGCGGATCACCGGTAATAAACGGTTTTCACGCTGCTCCTAATTAGACGGAACTATAACATGCTTGTTAGATTTTCTGTGTGCCGTGGCTAGCATCTTCTCTCCCATTTCAACTCCTACCCCCAAAATGACACAACAGAGCCCTGCACACCAGAACAACGAGACACAAGGAGAGTTTTTCCCTGAATGCCATCCCTCTGCTAAACAAATATTTCCCTCAACACTGTTCAACTATTTACTAAGTGTGTACTACTACTAGTATTAATCTTCTCATCACTCCTTATCACCCATCCCCTCCCACTTGTGACTGTATGACGGTAACTTTGTCGCTGGTATCCTTACGATTTATACTGACTGTTTTCTAGTATGATTCGATTGTTTATTGTACCCTATGACTATCATTAAGTGTCGTACCTGATGATTCTTGACTCTTGACAAATGTATTTTTTCTTTTATGTACACTGAGAGTATTTGCCCCAAAGACAAATTCCTTGTGTGTGTCCAATCAGACTTGTCCAATCAAGAATTCTATTCTATTCACATCTGGTATGCCAAGATGGTTGACCTTGGCCTAGAAAAAAACCAAGAAAAAGCTTTGCTGGCTGGGGAATTCTGGGAGTTGAAGTCCACCCCCCATCTTAAAGGCACCCTATCTTGAAAGGTGGCCAGCTGGCTGGGAAGATCGCGGTGATTACATGACCTCAGGATGCTGCAAACCCTCTTAAATACGTGTCAGTTGCCAAGCACCCAAATTTTGATCCCATGACTGTGTCACAGGTTGCTGCGATTGTTGTAAACGTGAGGACTAGCCACAAATCACTTTTGTCGGTGTTGCTGTAACTTGAATGGTTGCTAAATCTTGGATGGACTTCAACTCCCAGAATTGATCACTTTAAATGGACTTCAAGTCTCAGAATTGCTCACCTTGAATGGACTAACTTCCAGAATTGATCATTTTGGATGGACTTCAGTTCCCGGAATTGGTCACCTTGGATGGACTTCAAGTCTCAGAATTGGTCACCTTGGATGGATTTCAAGTCTCAGAATTCAACTCTCAGAAGTGGTCACCTTGGATGGATCAACTTCCAGAATTGATCACGTTGGATGGACTTCAAGTCTCAGAATTCACCTCCCAGAAGTGGTCATCTTGGATAGACTTCCCAGAATTAGTTAGCTTGGATGGACTTCAATTCCCAGAACTGGTCACCTTGGATGGACTTCAATTCCCAGAACTGGTCACCTTGGATGGACTTCAACTTCCAGAATTGGTTACCTTGGATGGACCAACTTCCAGAATTGGTCAGCTTGGATAGACTTTTGGGAGTTGAAGTCCAACCATCTTAAAGGTCCCCAGCTGAAAACACTCATGTAGACATTGTCTGCCTTGGTTCCAAGCTTACGCATCCCCACTCACAGCATGTAAGGAACGTGCATTTCATCGCATCCCAAACCCACAATGTTTCTTCTGTTTATCTTTCACCCCTCCCTTCGCTGCCCTGAGGGTGATGACCCCCACATGCCTTAAAGCCACATTTCCTTTGAAGAGCAGGGTCTCACCTGCCGTTTCTAAAGTGGAAACCTAAGTAAGCAGCAGGGAGAAACCCCAGGTCTCTTGGTCTGCTGATTTGCAAGAGGGGTGGATGGGTTGGTATTGTGCCCCCCCCCCCC
>BHFT01032776.1:17500-19767 GCA_004320025.1 Laticauda laticaudata | reverse complement strand
CCCCCCCCCCCCACTCCCAGAGTCCTTCTGGAGTGTCCTGAGGTTACACACCTCGAGCTTGACTGAGAGAGTAAACACGTTGTGCTGCTGTTCTGACCTAGGCTTCCTAAAATCACGAAGCGGACTCCTCGTCCGATAAAACCCCTTTTATTTTAGGTTAAAGGGAATTCCTCTCCAGCAAATCTTTCAAGAGATTGCACAGCTACAGACCTTTATCAGGCTTGCACAGTTGCCAGGCCGATAGCTTCCAAATGCCATGCTGTAGCAGCAATTACCTGGCAAGGAGTCAGGCACAGATCTTTACCCTAACAAATTGAACTAATTTTCTCCTGCAAACCCCACTCCCCTTTCCCTCCTCTTTATTCCCTATGGGAGGGGCCATTGACTGTCCACCTGTGGCTTTACTCCCAAGTTGACCTTTGTACCTTAGCTGTTCCCTTCTTCTGGCAGCTCTGTGCATGTGCACACTGGGAATGGGCTGCAGCTGTTCTTCTTCCCCACTGATCTCCGACTCCGAAGGCAGCTGATAACTCTCGGACGGCCCTGGTCCCATCTCTTCCTCTGACGCAGAGCCCTTGTCAGAGCCTTCCCCAGACTCCAGGACTGGCCCATGGCCCTCCCCAACCTCCTCACTGTCCCAGTCTGCAGCCAGATCCACTGGCCACTGCTGGGCCACAACAGCTGCAAGCCAGTGTGTCCAGATGTGTGTGTCTGTGTCCGTGTGTGTGTGTATCAGTTTTCCAGATTCTCCAATCTAGCAGGTCAGAGTGGTGGGAGTCTCCTAATCTCTCCATCCCACTCCCCACCCCACCACATGGCCTATAAACCTTTCAGGTGGTCCTCAACTTACGACCACAAGGGAGCCTGGAGTTTCTGCTGCTAAGCGAGACAGTTGGTAAAGGGAGTTTGCCCGCCTTTTGTGTCTTTTCTGGCCACCATTGTTCAGTGAATCTCTGCAGGTGTTAAGTCAGAGTTGTGGGTTGTTCAGGGAACCAGGCTCCTCCATTGACTTTGCTTGTCAGAAGGTGGGAAGAAGGGAACACGTGAGCTGGGAGGTTTGCGACTGTCATAAATGCATGTCTTATTGTCCAAGCGCTTGGATTTTGATCATGCGCTCTTCGGAAGGATGCTGCGACGGTGGTTAAAGTGTGGGAAATGGTCCCAGGTCACTTGTTTCATTGCTGCTGTCCAGGGTTTGGGATTCTACCAGTTTGCACCTATTCACCTAGAACTGAGTTTGTTAACATTCTAAGCAGTTCGGAGACCGGTTTGTTAGAAGAAATTATTGGGCTAATCCTGTAAGGAAGGCAGGAAGGAAACATTCTGGTGTTGCTTATAGAAACTGCCTCTCCGTTAACCCTTATTACATTCTTGGCAGGACTAGAACTTCTCTGGAGCTTCTCTGGAGTTTTTTTCCCTCCTTTGCTGAGTTCTTTGCTTTGTGTGGAGGGACCATTCAAAGTTACAATGGACAGCTGAAAAAAAGTGACTTATGACCATTTTTCAACTTACGACTGTTGCAGGCATCCCCACAGTCACGAGAGGCCAGGCGAGAGAGATGCGAGCCTCGATGTGAGTGATATTGAGTATGCCACACCCAGCCAATAACATGACCACCAAGCCATGCCCACCAACTAAGCCACGCCCACAGAACTGGTTGTTAAAAAATTTGAATCCCACCCCTGCCGCTGTCACTTTGAATGGTCATTCAATGAACTGTTGTAAGTTGAGGACTACCTCTACTTGTGTTATAGGAGGTCACCTGTGTTAGTTCATATCCCCAGAAGCTGAAGGTGGCCAGGAGGAGGAGGAGGACTGTGGAGTCTTGGTCCTCTCTGGCTTAGTGGCTTTCCTGCAGATGTTTCATAATAGATAACAGATCATCAGAGTTGGAAGGGACCTTGTAGGTCATCTAGTCCAACCCCCCACCCAAGCAGGAGGCTCTACACCGTTTCTGACAAATGGCAGTCCAATCTCTTCTTGAAGGTCTCAAGTGATGACCCAACTAGGTAACATCATCAGTTATAAGGCAGTGGGGAGATGAGAAGGAGGAGGAAGAAAAGGAAGAGGACAACTATGGGGTCCTCAGTACCCTCTAAGCTTATTGTTTTTCTTGCAGACCTTTCATTACCAAACTAAGTAACACCATCCGTGTTAGGCAACAGTGTCAGAGCACTGCTGATGTTCCCGAGTTTGGTAATGAAACATCCGCAAGACAACCACCAAGCTCAGAGAGCAGCAAGGACCCCCGCAATTCAACCCTGAAC
>BHFT01032776.1:0-2500 GCA_004320025.1 Laticauda laticaudata | reverse complement strand
TATTCTATTCTATTCTATTCTATTCTATTCTATTCTATTCTATTATTTCTTCCTAAAGACCTCCAAAGTTGGAGCTCCCACAACTCCTGGAGGCAGGTTGTTCCATGGATTCATTGTTCTCGCTGTCCGGAAATTTCTCCTTAGTTCTAGGTTGCTTCTCTCCTTGATTAGTTTCCATCCATTGTTTCTGGTTCTGACATATTGATGGGGATCGAAAACCATGTTTTCATGCAGCTTCCCGGAGAATAAGCTTTCATTTACAGGCTTAATTATGCCATGTGTTTGATGGCTCACTGACCCATTGTCGTAGGAGCCTCCAACCATTTTGCAAAGACAGCACCTTAGATGACCTTAGAGCTTAGATGACCAAAGACAGCACCTTAGAGCTAAATAGGAGCCAGCTGTGTGCAGCAGCAGCCAAAAAAGCTAATGCAATCCCAAGTTGCATTAACAGAGGGATACAATCGAGATCAAGGGAGACACCACTTTATAAAGCCTTAGTAAGGCCACACCTAGAGGACTGCATCCAGTTTTGGCCTCACCAGACTATAAAATGATGTTGAGACTCTAGAAAGAGGGCAGAGAAGAGCAACCAGGATGATGACGGACTGGAGGCTAAAATCTACGAAAAACAGTTACAGGAACTGGGCCTGGCTAGTCGAGGGAAGAGAAGGGCCAGGGGAGAAATGAGACCATCTTCCAATATTTGAAGGATTGCCAATGAGTGGAAGAGGTCATGCTATTTTCCAAAGTGAAAGACAGACAGACAGACAGACAGACAGACAGACAGACAGACAGACAGACAGACAGACAAACAGGAAAAGAAGAAAGAAAGAAAGAAAGAAAGAAAGAAGAAAGAAAAAGAAAGAAAGAAAAAAAGAAGAATCTGAAAGAGAAGAAAGAGAAGAAAGACATCTGAGCAAACCATGGATGGCCAAGGAAGACATGTCTAATTAAGGAAAAGAAGGATGAGTGCATGATACCAACATTCCAATATTTGAGGGGCTGCCCCAAAGAAGGAATGTAAAAAAGAGGTTGAGACTCTTGAAAAAGCTATAGGAATAAAGTATAGAGCAAATAAAGTATAGAAGCCAATAAGATGATTAGGGCGACTGGATACTAAAATATACAATGAATGGCTGCAAGAACTGGGCCTGCTAGTCCAATGAAGAGAAGGACCAGGGGAGACAGGAGAGCATCTTCCAGTATTTGAGGGCCTGCCCCAGAGATGAGGAAGGGCGGTCAAGCTATTCTCCAAAAGGCACCTGAAGGCCAGCAAGAATAATAATGGGTGGAAACTGAACAAGGAGAGATTCAACCTGGAAATAAGAGGAATTTTTCTGACAGTGAGAACCATCAACTAATGGTCGCCTTCAGAGTTGTGGCGGAACTTCATCCTTGGAGGCTTTCCAAGACTGCCATCGGTCAGAAATTGGTGTAGGGTCTCCTGCTGAGGCAGGGGTTTGACTAGATGACCTACAATGGTTCCCTTCCAACTCTCTTATTATTCTGTTGTTCAGATGTTGTGGAGCTTCATCCCTGGAAGCTTTCAATTAAGAGACTGGACTCCCACCTGTCAGGAAATGGTGCTAGGGTCTCCTGCTTGGTGGGTTGCGGCTGGATTGACCTACGAGGTCCCTTCCAACTTTGTTAATCTGAAACCTCACCTTGGCCACACTTCCCAAAGCAGCGTCAGAGTCTTTCCACCCTTTCTCCTGGGGGGGGGGTGTGTGTGCACCTCCGTTTGCCAAAACAGTAGCTTGCATACAGGAGTCGATATGGGGGTCTCCGTAGAGTAAACAATCAATTGGGGGTTTCTCCATCCCGCCCACCCTCCCAAACTCCCCAGGCCATGGAAGGTTTGCAACCCATCACCTGGCCGGGATCTTTAATCCTAGGGGTATGTGGGGGCAGGGGGTGGGTGCGGGAGGGAAGGTTGATCCTTAAGTGTAAGTCAATAAACAGAAAGCAGATGGAAAGCACCAGCAGCAGGGCTATTCCCAGCTCCCGGGGGTCTCCTTACCCCCCTACCCACCCCTCTTTATAACCAAGACGAATGGATTCCAGACCCAGCCGTGTTAAACGCCGGCCACATGTGCCCACTGCAGGACGATGCCGGCCTGACCTTCCCCAGCCCCCTTTCCAAAGAGATTTGCTTCCCCCTTCCTGGGAGGGGAGAGAGAGAGGGGGGGGGTCTCCTGTGACCCCCCNGGGGGTCTCCCGTGACCCCCCCCTCCTCCTCTGCAGGGCCCTGCTGCCTGGTGGCCTCCTTTACGAGGCTCTGCCTGTCCTTGGGGGTTAATTTCAAGGGAGCCTTTGATGGTCGATGTCGGATATTAACACCGCCCCGCGGGGGGGCGGGGGGGCAAGACCTCTGGCAGAGGGGCCCTACAGCTTTTCAGGCCAGCCCCCTCCCCACCCTGGAGCAGGGAAGAGGAGGGGGCAATGGGGAGGGGGGGCGTCAGGTCATGCTTTCCTTCCTCCCTGCCCCCCCCCCCCC